>CANXYC011156282.1:0-16019 GCA_948193065.1 Aleurites moluccanus
CTTAATTCCCAACATCAATTTAATTTATCTCTTAAGGAAAAATCTGCATTTAATTCGGATTTACTGTTCATGCCACTATTCATGACAGTCCATAAATTCTGATTTCTCTAACATTAATTACCATTAATAACTTCAAATTGCTTGTAATAAATTCTATACACCTTATATTATTTATTCTAACCAACAGACTTAAATAAATCTAAAAGAAAATAACTTTGGAAGAAAATTTACCTTATTTTCTCAACACTGAAATTCCTGAGATTTCTTACTTAAATCTGATGATTTCTACCTTAGAAGTCTAATGCATTAATTTGAGTATTAATGTCTTAGAAAATAAAATGGGACTAATCTGAGAAAAAGACTGAAATTAACGAAGAAAGAAAAAAGAAAAAATCGTGAAAAACGTTATTGGATTGCTGGGGTTAAATAGACCACTGCCCCAAAAATCTCGCTTGCCAGCTCGCCAATCCTCCTCGACAAAGCTACCTCGCTCCTGCCAGCTCGCCATTCCAAGCTCGCACTTCCCAGCTCGCCAAACTGATCCGGTAATGCCACTTCGCTAATCCAGCTTGCATATGTCACCTCGCATATGCTGCCTCGCTAAACTCTCTTCGTGAACTCTTTTTCGCAAACTCTTCCTCGCGAACTCTTCTTCGCGGATGCCACCTCTGAAATGCCTCTTCGCCAACTCGCTTCGCCTATCTCCCTTTTCGCCAAACTCTACTCACGAATTGCCACTTCACACATTCCCTCTTCGCATAATGCCTCTTCACATAATGCCACCTTGCCTTTCCTCTTCGCCAAATCCTCTTCGCCTTGCCATCTCACATATGCTTCTTCGCCAATTGCCACTTCGGCAATCTCACCTCGCCACTTCGCCAGCTCGCAAAATGTCACTTCGCATCTTGCCGGCTCGCCTTAACCAGATCCTACTGAGTTAAAACTCTTTCTTAGCAACTTAAACTTAACCAGCTCGCAAAAGAGCTACAAGCATCCAAACTTCCTGATTCTTTTTGTCACTTAAAATAGACATGTAGGGGCTCAACATATTCAAAATTCAAATCACAAGAGCAACTACATAGACCATGGTGACTCTCCAAAATTACCCAGACTTTCTTCCTTAAAATCCATCCGAACAGTCCTGAGAAAATCTACTCTCCACTGAGATATATTTATCTAAAAATCTTGAAATTTTACAGCCAATATCAGAACACATAAAGAAACATTTTTCATGTTTACACCTTTGGCTCAATCTATCTCAGTCATTCCCAGTAATTTCAAACAAACACAGACTTCCTGCAGAAACACTTAACCAGACCAGTCTTGCTCAAAGGGACATAACTCATCACACATACAGAATTCTACCAAGCCATTTTACAAAATTTTAGTTAAGACATAAACTCGTAACTTTCATGTCTTACACTTTATCAAATTATTTCTCTAAAAATATACAATTAACTATCACAATTTCCTGCAACCAGAATTTCTGATTTCCTCATAACATTCATATCCTTAATTAAATTTGAATTCATCAATTACACAATAAATAAAAATATAACAAAATGGCAGATATTACAATGTTCTTAGGATAGGTCTTGATTGTTAATGATATTTTATAGTGACACTTTGAGCTCAATACTATGTGTCTGATGCTATTATGTTTTTCTTGTTCTATTATGTTATATATACATTATTGTTTAATGAGTAACAAGAAAAAACTTAACAAGTCATTATTATGGACCATAATGAAAAATAATGATTCACTGAAAGACCTGATATATTAAATTACAGGTATTATAGTATATGGAAGGGATTATTTTACAAATTAGAACATGACCGCTATAACTCATACCGAATAACTTTTATATTTTTTGGTATTATGATGGGATATAAGGAATTAACTTTCATTATAAAGATTTTAATTGAGTCAAGTGGGAGAATGTAAGATATTTTAATATTAGTGACTCATTTAAAATAAATAGAAAGTTGTCTATTATTATGCCTTTATCTCCATAATCCCATATTTTTAAGAAACCACTCTATCATGTGATGGATATTATAAGAGTGGTTAGTTTTTGAATAAAAGAATAACAGGTCCTCCAATATCTTTGATTATGAAGTTTTTACGTTATTTTTATCAAAACTAAAATAAAAAGAAAAACAGAATAATGGTGAGAAATCTGTTGATTAATGACTTCTTTTTCATTTTTAATGGCTACAAATAAAGATATGTTAAATTAATCATTTTATTATGTAACTAATTTTAACGATCCTAATTATGTATATTAAATTAGAAAATTTAATAATTATGACCATCGAGCATGATCTAATTTTTCAAATTGAAAATATTGGTATCATTATTTGTATTTTTAATTTATTTAGAAATTATGATATTGTAAGGTTGTATGTTTTTGTATTGTTTTGTTTTATCAATTAATTAATATTTAATTTGTCTAAAAAAAAATGATTGTTGAGTTATTAACTCAAGAATGAGAAAATTACATTATATACTTTTTTTCTATCAATAAAAATTATAGTATGTATTAATATAATACTTTGAAGTGGCAAAATATATATAATTCAATTTAAATTCATTATAAAGAAAATTAAATATGGTATGATAATAATTTTAAAAATACAAATAATTCTTTTACCTAAATCTAAGTTATTTGAACATAAAAATTATGAATAAAAATTAATTTTGTATAAGATGATAAAATAAAATTATTCTATTTTGAAAATGACTTGTAAGTATATACCCGTATAGTGTAAAGCCTCCTCAACGCCAGCTCAATGGTTGGCTACTTGGCTGCAAATTGCAATGAATTAAATAATATTATTTTAAGTTTGCTCAAATTTTGGGAAAAAAATGAGTATGATTTAAAAGTATTATAACGATGAAAGGCGCTATTTAAAATTATATAAAATAAAAATAATAAATTTATATAATTAATTTTATTAATTTTAAAATTAAAATTAAATTAAATTGAGTATTTTTCTAGCACGTGATGATAGTTAAATATAAATGTCTATTATACAAAAATCCATAATATAGGAGGAAGAATTATGTAAAACTCAAAAATAAATTAAAAGCATTGTATTTTTACAAACTCTCATTTACTAATGTATATTGAGATTATACTTATTGAAATTTAAATTGTTTGGTCTGAAATATATATATATATATATATTAAATAATTTTTCTTATTAAATTAAATTATATTAAAAATTTCCGAACCGAATAGAAATATCAGAGATTTTATTTTTAAATCTCTGGTCTCGAATCAAATGGGAAAAATATTCAATATTCATACCGAATTATCTTGAAAATTCGGTACGGTACTGTTCAGGGATTCGATTTCAATTTGGATATATTTTGATTTGATTCGAATATTCAGATATTTTAATTGGATTCGGTTTGAATATTTGAGGATTTAATTCAAATATTAGAGGATTTGAATATAATTTTAAAATATATATAAAAAATATTATAAATTTATAATTATATAAATATAAAAATATGTATATATTATAAATTTATAATTATATAAATATACATAAATTATTTAATCGGTTCGAAAATTCAATAATTCAGAATAATTTGAATACGGTTCAGTTTAGATCTCAGTTCGAAGATCAAAACATCTTCGGTTCAATTCCGTTATATTAATTCGATTTGATTATTTTTCGAATCTCAGATATTTTCTCTCTTATTTTTTCAGTTCAAGATTTCTGTGTCCCGTATACAGCCCTACTAATTTTCTTTTTAATATATTATAATTTAATTATTTTATTTTCTAATCCAAACTATATTTTATTTTAATATTATAATAATATCCTTATAAAAAATGTGTTTGAAAATTTAAAAATTGATTAAAAGATATAAAATGTAAGAAAATTAGAAAGGTGGAAGAAAATTAAAGTAATAAATAAATTAAAATAATAAATAAATTATAAAAATTAAAATATATATATATTTTTTTATAATCGTGTATTTTTTTTAAAAATTATATTTAGTAAATAAAATGTTAAATAAACAATTAGTTTAATATAAATATTTTACTGAAACTATTTTAGATAAATTACTGAAAATTCTGAAACTATTTTAGAGAAATTACTGAAAATTTCTTCTCATTAGATGGTAATATAAATATTTTAATATTTTTTATTTTAAAATTTATAAATTTTATTCTCATAGTCTCACATTACCATTAAAAAAAGTCCAACTGACTAATTGGCAGAGTGGATTGGCATTTTCTCTCGCTAGTATTGTATTATGTATGCTGAAATAAACTTTTATGTTGATTTTTCTTGGGCTAAACTCCCAGTTATTACCCGTCATATTTTTATTAAATTTATCTTAATTTAAAGTTTTAATTATATCTTCAAATTAAATTAATAATAATAATTCATATTAATTTAAAAAGTATAATTTAAAATTAATTTTTTAATTTATGATGTCATATCATCAATTTAAATTTTAAATTTTGGTCAAAATTAATTGAATTTTTTAATTTTATAAATAGAATGAAATGCTAATAGTCAAATTAATTATTCAATTAATAATGTTTATAAATTTAGCTAGAAAGTTCAATTGACTTTATAAAAATTTAAATATTAAGTTGAAAATATGATATAATAATATTAATAATCAAATTAATATTTCGAACTTTAATCATAAGAAATAAATATTTTTCTTATAATTATGACTTAGGATATAATAGCAACTAAATTTTAAAAAATTGAGATTCAATTGACAATAAATTTGCCTATTATGCTGTTTAGTTTTATTGTTTGTTTTCCTTGTCCATGTACAAAAAAAATAAAATAAAATTTAAAAATAAAACATAAAAATATAAAATTGTAACAAATTTAAAAACTAAAATTTAAATAATTTAAAGTGTTAAGAAATTAAATGAATATAATGATGAAATTTATAGCTTTATGAGTGATTAATGAATAATAATAAATTTTAATAAGGAAACAATTGATTTTGAAATAAATAGAATAAAAGCATATATAATGCAAAAATCTCAAGAAACTAATAACTTAATTTTTTTAAACTGATATTTTAATTTAAAGATAAAATAAAATTATTTTAAAAGTGAGCATTATAATTTAAATCTTATCGATAAAATTAATATTATAAAAAAATTAGTCTTTATCCTTTTTCACATGATATTTAATTTCATGCATTCCCTGTCTTGTTTTAACGGATGAATGGTACATGGCCAGAATTTCATGCCTCATAATTATTTTAATTTCTTTTTTTTTTTTTATATACAATTCATTTGCAGACACCACAAGTTGGATTTCAGATTTTATTTATTTGATGGCAACTTCACAACTTCACATGTGATTAGCACTAAAAGAAAGAGCGTCACACAGCTGAAAATGGCTAAAACATTTCACATGGAAAAACCTTCAAGCACATGGAATTAGTAGAGGATGGAAGGTATATATAAATTGTTTTATTATAATTTATAAAAAAAAAAAACAATAATTCTATCAACCCAAAAAATAATTAAAAAAGAAGGGATCATAATTCACTACATTAGCAACATTTTTGCATAGTTTTGGTTATTTGGGTTAGCTTGCCTGCCTTTATCGTCCGTAGTTGCTGGGCCTCTGACCTTAAACAGTGAGGATCTGAGATAGAGAATTAGGGATTGAGCAAAATATAATAAAGTTCATCCACCAATATTAATAGGTTTTTTAGAGTACCAATATGTTAACATCGGCCCAAAATGGAAAAGTCCATAACTATGTAGTCACAGATAAGGCCCAATATGAAGTATTTGGCAGCTTAGCCCGTGTTCAGTGAGGATCACTGCAAGGTATTGAGTGGATCATAGTTGAAGAATATTCATTCCTAAAAGCAGGGAAAAACAATCCTATTAATTTACGAATTCTTAAAAATTTGATATCCCATTTTTTATTTCATATATTTTTTATATATCACATCATATATTTTAACAGTTAATATTATTTTAATAATAATGTGACGTAAAAAAAAAAATATAAGATATGAAATATAATATCAAATTAAATAAAAAATTTAAATTATTCTTAAATAAGATCGAAAATCCTAGATGAA
Source organism: Aleurites moluccanus (assembly GCA_948193065.1). Classification (NCBI taxonomy): domain Eukaryota; kingdom Viridiplantae; phylum Streptophyta; class Magnoliopsida; order Malpighiales; family Euphorbiaceae; genus Aleurites; species Aleurites moluccanus. The sequence goes on from CANXYC011156282.1 coordinate 6,098, forward strand.
CACTATAAATATAATATTTTTACCTAAGATTATCTCTCTCAAAAATTACTTATACACAAATTACTTATTTTCAGCTTTTATTTTATTTATTCTTCTTAAGTTGACAGTTATAATCTATACACTCACATTTTGACTGAGGGCTCCTATAATCTAAACGCTCAGTTGACAGTTTTTAAATCTATACACTAGGTTTTTAGATTATTGTATTGTATTTTTATGCAAAATCTCTTAGTTAAATTAATTGACAGTGTATTTTACCTACATATTAATTAATCTATCAATTATACTACAATTGTCAGTGTATTATTGATTTAAATTGAGACATTTAAATTGTAACAGTAAATTCATTAATAAAATAATATAAAAAATTTACACTTTATTGATCCATTAATTTTTATGCAAACACGATAATAATAATTGAATACCAAATAATCATGGCTGGCCTTTACCTATAACTAGTCATACACTCGCATTTTCCTTGAGTTTTCATTGAAAATCATTTTTCAATTAATTTTTATCTTATAAAAAAATATATAAATATTATATTTTTAAAAAATATATACATGTAAAATTATTGTCCTCTTTTATGTTAAATCGAAGTTTAATAAATAAATTTATCCTGAATTTTATATATTTTTATTATTACATTATATTCATTATTTCGTGTCAATTTTAACTTAATTCTAAAACTTAGTTGCAATTTTATTCGAAATCATAATTATTAGAAAAATTTATTAATTAAAAGGCAAAAAATTAAATTATCATTAAATTTATTATAATATATTATTAATCAAGTTTTAATTTGATTATTAGTAGTTTACAGAATTAAGATTTTTAATTCTATAAAGTTATTAATTAAGTTATTAATTTGATTATTAATAGTCTACAAAACTTATAAAATTAAAGAACCCAATTAGTTTATTGAAATTTAAAAATTAAATTGATAGTATGATGTAATAAATTCCAATAATAATTTTTAATTTTTCCTTCAAATTAATATGAAATTTATTATTATTATAATTATTATTATTGTTATTGTTATATGAATATTAAAAAACATTCACTTGAAATTATTATAAATTTAGATTTTAATTTTAAGTGTAAAATATAGACAAGACATGAAATTTCAAATGCTAAATTATTTGAAATAATTAGCTATCCAAATGGAGCTAAAAAATGATTAACTATAAGTATTTGATTAAAGAAAGCCCTAAATTTAAGCTTAAAACTTAGTAACCATAATGAATTACCAATTAGTACCTCTATTTAATAACCTAAAAAAAAGAAAGCAAAAGGTAAAAATAGTTGCAAACATAAAGCCCCAAATTAGACTACCCAGAACAAAGTTAACACTGATTAGATTATTTATTTTTTCTCTAATATAAAAATAAAATTATGTGATTTAAGTGAAATACATAAAAATAATTAATGGACATATTTGTAATAAAATTTTAAAATACCAATCAGTGATTGATTTGATATATAAAAAAATAACTGCACCAAGAGTAACTAAATTTTTTTTTCCTCTGTTAAAAATATATATCATGAATAGTAAATTTGCTATAATTCAAACACTAAATAATAATTTACCAATAAAACCTTTACTAAGCAAATTACCTTTTCTTCCACCATGCAGATTAACACAGGAAAATATGGTACTGGCATCACAAAGTGATCTTAGCTATATCTAGACTTCAATAACCAACTCTAGCTACCAAGATCATTAATGGAAGGCTTTTATAGTAAATGGAAAAACAAAAATATAATACGAGAACTGCTTATGAAACATTGAAATAGTGTCATGTAACTGCTGTTACATTAATATACATCTCCACTAACATTTTTCCAGTCAGACGGAGATGAAATTTGATAGGATGTACATTACAATGCTCGAATTTTCCCACCGTAACCATAATAGTTTAAAAGCTCTCTGCCAATTTTCTCACTTTCGTTTCTCTGTTTTAACAATGAGCAGCATGCATTAAAGTTAAATTATCCTTTCAACTCTAAACAAAGAACTATCATGCTTTACAAAATAGCTTAAACATGTACATTCAGGGGCGATATCAGGATTACTAATCAAGGGGGCTAAGAAAAGAGTGAGCAGCAAGAAAGCTTTAAAAAGTTATGATACTCTATATCCTTTATATTAATATAATATTTTCTTTTATTTTTATGAAAATAAAATGGATCAAATACTTAAAAAAAAATATATTAATAGATTAATTAACACGCTAAATTGATAAAAGAACAAATATGTTTATACATTATATAAACTAAGTACTTCTAAAAAATTTCTCATAAATATTTGTATTTTATATTAACTTAAATACGTAAATATATATTTTATTCTTATCAAATAATTTAAATATTATTATATAATTATTATGATAATAGCTTAATAATAAAAGTCTTTAAAATTTTAAATATAGAAAGAATTAGTTAATTACCCTATGTTTTTATCCATATTTATAAAATATCATAAATGCAATATATTTAAAAAAAAAAAAATAGTAACAACCATTAAGAAGAGGAAAAAGTAAAGTGAATTTGATTTTTTTTATAAAAATAAAATAAAAAAAAAAAAAGATTATAAGAGTGTACGAGACACAAAGTATAACGAGTCTTTGACATTTTTTAAAATAATTTTTCTAATTAATTTAATCAATAAAAATGAATGAATGAAAACTTGAACTTTATATAATAATAATAACAATAATAATAATGTTAAAAAAACCGGAGGTACATTCGCCGCAGCACATTGATTATGTAGTACATTGCTCGATGACAGTATTGTCTCAACTCTGAACCATTGTATAATTGATTATCATTAAGCAATTAGTTAGAATCTTATAACTCAAGATAATCTTTCTCTTGCAAGAAATCTTCAATGGCAAGCCGAGCAGCAGTGCCCAGTAATTTAGATTAATTTCAGAGTCCTTCCTGAAAAGATCAAGGGCACATGAATTGAGACGAACAACAGTTGTTCATCGTGGATTGGCAAAGAAGACTTTCAAATTGCAATTTCCTGGAAGAAGCATAAGAAGAGAAGCAGTTGCAGAGTCTAAACTCAGAATTAGGGTAATCATCTGCATTATATTTTTTAATATAAAAATTAAAAAAATAAATATATTACAAAATTAAATTAATATATAAATAAATAAATAATTTAATTCTTGATCCAATTTTAATTAAGTATATAAATTCTAAAAAATTGATAAATAAAAAATAAATAACTTAATTCTTGATCCAACTTTAGATTATCTCATATTGAATATTTAAAAAAAAATATGATCAAAATAACAATATAAAAAATCTTATATACTATATAAAATAAAATATACATAAAATTTAATTTTAATAATAAAAATATAAATAATTTATAAAACTATTACTTACTTATTACCAATTGGAGATGAATAAAGTTAAAGAAAGACTTGAGTTAATTTAATAAAAGATTAAGTTCATTTAAAATTTAAGAAGGAACTTAATTATAATTGAAAAATAAAGAAACAAGTGGATTTAGATAGTAGACTTTTATTTATATTTAAGTGTTTTTAATTAATGGACTGCCTATTTATATTTATTGGTGAATTTAATTAATGAGTATTAAAATATTACCTTTTTATAGATTTAAGGGAGCACTCAAATATATTTATGGGATTACAAAAAGTCATAATACAAATATTTTTTTAATTGAGTATGTGCAATTTATATGTAGCTCCACCACTAAATTTAGGAGCACCTAAATAAATTTATAGGGTAATAAATAAATATAATACTCTGAATTTAGGAGCACCTAAATAAATTTATAGGGTAATAAATAAATATAATACTAATAGGGTTAATTACTATTTCCCTTTATAAAATGACTCAATATATTAAATCTCGCTTAACTTTTTAAAAATACATTAACTCCCCCTTTAAAAATACATTATACTAATACACTATTCCGTCTAATTTTACTGTTAGTCAACTCTAAAATAGTTAATAAGGACTGTAAAAAGATAAAAATGCTCTTACCGTTTATTTTTTGTTAATTATATTCTATTTTTTCTTTAAAAATATTTTAGGGTTAAAAAATTTATTTTCATATTTTTTAACAAATTTAAAAATACAAAATAAATAAAAATATTTTTTATTTTTTATTTTAAAAAATAATTTAAGAAGAAATTAAATTATTTCTTCTTAAATTTTTTAATACAAATAAAAAATTTATTTTATATTTTTGACAAATTTGAAAATAAAATGTAAAATATTTTTTTTAAAAAAATATTTTTTATTTGTTATTTTCAAATTTTTATTTTTTAAAAAATAAAATAAAAATATGTTTAAAAAATATTTTTACTTATTTTATTTTCAAAGTTATCAAAAAATATAAAAATATATTTTTTAACCCTAAAAAAAAATTTAAAGCAAAAAATAGGATGTAATTAATTAAAAATAAAAGATAAGGGTATTTATGTCTTTTTACTATTCTTATTAGCTATTTTAGGGTTGACTATCAGTAAAATTGGACGGAAGGATCTAGTAGTATATTGTAACATTCATTAGGGGGAATTAATGTATTTTAGAAAGATAAGAGGGAGTTAGTGTATTAGATCATTTTATAGGGGAGAAATCGTAATTAACCCTACTAATATATACATAGTTTTTTTTTTTAATTGATGGCATGCATGTGCACACCCTCATTAATAATTGGCTCCGTCACTGATCTTTCATTTTTCGTCTGTCCGTTAATCTCTCGAATTCACGGAGGGTTTCATATAATATCCTAGGAAATGCAACCATAATTGAATAATAATATAATCAATTATTGGTCTGAGAACATTGAAAGAATTAAGAATAATTTTTAAAACATAGTTATAATGCAGTACTGTTTCGAAAAATATCGGTGTTAATAACACTGCTTGGAGAAATAGCAGTTCGGTGGACAGATGAATTTATAATTCAGACCAGGGGTAAAGAATCATATATTTATATGTACAATTATGGTGAAAAAAAAAAGAGATGAAAAATATTTAGGAACACTGAAAATTTAAATAATGGCAAAATCGTAAATAAGATGAACTTTAGCGGTATAGTGGGAAATTAACTATCTGAGTTTCAAAATAGCTTTAAAACTATTTTTATAATAAAATACAGTTAAAAAGAAACCATTTCAGTTCCTGCTTTTAAATCTAATTCTCAACATAATTATCGGAATAAATTACAGAAGAATATAGGGTAAAAATATAATTAATGGATAGTTTAAGGACCTATATGCAATTTGCCATTTTAACTTAGTATATAAACAACACTTATAAAATTTTTGGCTATTTTCTCTTCTGCCTTTAGCATTGGCCAAAACTCATCTTCCATTTCTCCACCAAAGTTTCTTAAAAAATCAAAGAAAAACTTAAAGAAAACTTAAATCAAACCTTTGATTCATTGATTTCCAACCTTGAATCACTTGTAAAATCAAAGAATTTCAAGAATCATTGGCTTGTGATTTTTGGCCCAAACTTCATATCAAGGTAAGGAAGTGATTTATTTGGTTTAATAGTTGATTTATATATTTTAGATGTTAAATAGGATGACTTTAGTATTTATTTGCATCAATTGATGCATTTGATAGTTTTTTCCCAAATTGAAACCCTAATTCAAAGTTGTTTGATATGAATTTTTGATTTAGTATTAGTTAATATTAATTAAGTTTAGAATATGTTAATTGGAGGCTAATGAATGGATTATTTGTGATTAGTTTGTTGTAGAAAATCAAGATTTGGAAAGTTATTATTTTTGCCTACTTTGAGAAAATTGATGGCTAATCAATTTTGCTAGATGATTTGAAGTATGAGGTGAATTTAATATGCATCAATTATCATGCCTAATGTGTTAAAATATTATTTGGAAACTTGTCCCAAAATGGCCATCTTGGCCGAATCACATATGTCTATTTTGCCTTGATTTTTGCCTTGTTTTTCTTTTGATTTTCCATGCCATTTTGATCCTTTCAATTGTGTTTATTGTTGGCAAATTGAAGTTTGTTGTGTTACCTATATTGTGAGTTATTTGTTGATAACATGGGCAATGTCAATGTTGCACCATAACCTAGCCAATTTGTCCATTCATTGTTGTACGCCAAGTATTCGATGAAATGCCTAGTTCAAAATTCATAGGCCTACCATTAATTTCTTCCATAGGCCGACCATTTGAATGCCATCATCGCCAGCGACATTGGCATGCCAATTGAGCCAACTTCTTGACTTGATTTGTCCAGCTTTTGATTCATCCTAATGTTAATTGCTAATCGTAATACTATTGTTTATTGATTCATCTATTGCTAAATTGCAGTCTGGTTTGATTAAATTCACGAGCTACTTCTTCTTGATGAGATTGTCATTGTATATTGATATTGATTGACTTGTTACATATTTTTATTGCTTCCGATGAGATTTGACAGAGCTGCCTCTCCGACGGGGTAGCGGGTTCATATTGTCGGCAATGTGCACATTGTATAATGATACCCTAGCTGGGAAGGGTTAACAGTTCTAGCCATAAGACCTAATCAGTCTTATGTTTATTGATACATGATTGATACATGTGATATGAGGTTCATGGCCCTTCATCTGTCTTATCCATGTGATATATTTTCTATTGACCTGATTATTGATTCTACAGTCATCTACTGTAATTTGATTCTTTATTCAAACATTGTTAAGCAGATTGATATTATTTGTTTATCTGCCTATTATTTATTGATATTCTAGTCTTTGCTTCTGGTCGATGTATATTAAATTCACTGAGTATTTTTTTATACTCACTCTTTCATTGTTTCCCCTTTCCAGGTGCAGAATAAGAGGCAGAAATTCCAACTTTTGGTTCCCTATGGATTCCTGCAGTATCAGTAACGACAGTGTAATTGTATTTAATATTGTATTTTGTATGTATAATTGCTCCATGGGTTGTATAATGGCATAGTTAGATTATGTATATATATGTATGCATATTATAGAGTATAATTAATATTATGGCATGAAATGATAGTAATTATAGTCAATTGTAAAATAATTATAGATAAATTACAGAATGTTAGAATGGAACTTAACTGAGTAATTGATTAATTAATTAATAGTATTTAGTAATTGAATGCGAGATTGGGTTCTTGTAATATCTATCATTTTTGTTGTATTTTTATTAAATTGTATACTTGAAGAATTAATTAATTAAATATATGAATGTTTGAGAAATCCAGAAATTTCTGGTTACAGGAATATTTGAGGCTGATTGCATGATCTTAAATAAATAATTTGGTATGGTGTAAAACATGAAAGTTATGAATTTATGTCTCATTTGAAATTCTATAAAATGGCTTGATAAAATTCTGTGAGTGTGAGGAGTTATGTCTCCTTGAGCAGAACTTGTCTGGTTGAGTATTTCTGCAGGAGGTCTGTGTCTGTTTGAAATTTCTAGGAATGACTGAGATAGATTGAGCCAAAGGTATAAACATGAAAAATATTTCTTTATGTGTTGTGTTATTGGCTGTAAAATTTCAGGAATTTTAGATAAGTATAACTCAGTGGAGAGTAGAATTTATCAGGACTGTTCGGATGGATTATGGGGCAATAAGTCTGGGTGATTTTTGAAGAGTCACCATAGTCTGTGTAGTTGCCTTTGTAATTTGAATTTTGGATATGTTAGGCCCCTGCATGTTTATTTTAAGTGGCAAAAGAATCAAGAAGTTTGGATGTTTGTAGCTCATTTGCGAGCTGGCTAAGTGTAAGTTGTTCAGGAAAGGTTTCAGCTCAGCAGAGATTAGTGTTAGCGAGCCGGCAAATGCGAAGTGGCATTTACAAGCCGGCAATGCGAGCTAGCAAAGTGGCAAAGTGGTGAAGTGAGATTACCGAGATGGCAATTGGTGAAGAGGCATATGCGAGGTAGCATGTGCGAAGAGGAATTTGGCGAAGAGAGAATTGGCAAAGAAGCATATGCGAAGTGGCTTATGCGAAGTGAAGTTATGCGAATAGGTATTATGCGAAGAGGGAATGTGCGAAGTGGCGGTTCGCGAGCAGAGTTTGGCGAAGAGGGAGATAGGCAAAGTGAGTTGGAGGAGAGGCGAAGGTGGCATATGCGAGGAAGAGTTCGCGAGGAGAGTTTTGGCGAGGCAGCATATGCGAGGTGGCATATGTAAGCTGGAATAACGAAGTGGCTTTTGCGAAGTGGCATTGCCGGATCAGATTGGCAAGCTGGGAAGTGTGAAGTGGGAATGGCGAACTGGCTTATGCGAGGTAGCATTGCCGAGGCAGGTTGGCGAGGCGAGCTAGCGAGCGGGATTTTGGGCAGTGGCCTATTTAACCCTAGTAGCCAGTAGCATTTTTCTCATGATTTTCTTCCTTCTTTCTTCATTATTCTTCAGTCTTTCTCAAATTTGTTCCATTTCTTGTCTAAGGCATTAATACTCAAAATTAATGCATTAGATCTCTATATTAGTATATTATAAGGCAGTATTCAACAGATTCAAGTAGAATATTTCAGGAAATCAGTTTTCGGAGAAACAAGGTAAATTTTCTTTAAATGTCAATTCTTGTTAGATTAATAAATTTTGATGGTCAGAATATTTAATTATGGGTTTAAGGAATTTATTGCAAGTATTTAAGGTTATACATTATAATTAATATTGGAGGAATTAGAATTAATGGACTGTCATAAATAGTAACATGAACAGTAAATTTCGAATTAAATGCAGATTTTTCTTTAAGAGATGAATTAATTGATGTTAGGAATTAAAAAATAGAAACTCTAAGATGGTTAAATATTCAGAAATCATGTTAAATAGCATTGATTTAAGAAAATCCTAATTTTGTATATTTGGGAAAATTTCTTAGGAGAAGGAAATCAAGGAGATTAGGGAGATTATGTGAGCCAAATTGCTGAAAGGAATTCAAGGATAAATTTGTATAAGAGGTAAGTATGAACATTGCATTTGTTATTGCTTCTTTGAGATAATATGACTAAGTATTCTAAATGTTAACCCATATGATTCTTGTATGCTTGATATATATTTATATTATCGGATTATTATTCAAAAATCCTATGATATTCTAAAACTAAGATCTACCATTTGTTCATGAAATTACCATGTGTATGTATATGTATATATTGTAAGTGACTTGGTCAATTTTCTTGGATCAAGTTCACATAATTCCTACTTGCTTCTTACTTATTAAATTTATTGAAATTATGATATATGTTGATAGTCTTGTGACCAATATGTTTCTTGTGAGATGAAACTATATGACCCTATGGATAGAACGCTCTTCCCAATGAGAGTAAATTCATTAGTCCATCGTGCACTTTGGGAACTTAGCTGGTAGGGTTACTATACCAGTGTTCCACCTAGAGGGGATCACGAGCTCTAGGCGTATGCCTGGCCAAGCATGCATTTGTGATAAGGTAGCAAGGACTATTGATGCGCTCTGTTGTGATAGGTAGCATGGCTATTGATGCACTCTGTAGTTCTACCATGATATTTGGTAGTGCTATTCGATTGTGAGCACTTCTGTTTCTTGTAAGCCTAACCACTTTCTAATTTGTACCCATGTTCTTGAATTTGCTATTTCTTTCGGATTATATATATGTAAATAAATGTATATGTATTTCATTCTTATTGAATGTGCATATTTTACTGAGTTGAAGGCTCACTCATCTTCTGTGGATTTCAGGTGATAGTGTAGCTCGTGAGGGAGCTAATAGAGAAAATCCAGCTTCTTGACTCATTCTTCCAAGAAGCCTTCATTGTAATTATTTCGAAATATGATTTTGTATATTCATGATATGGTATTATGACACAATATGTATTGGGAGTATACTTTAGAGCTCCGTAGTTGGTCATTGGGGATGATAATATTTTGATGTATGATTTATTGGGTTACTCTTGTTC
>CANXYC011156608.1:0-12103 GCA_948193065.1 Aleurites moluccanus
TTTTAATTAATAATGATTAATAAAAATAGTTTCAGAGTCGTTCTGAAACTCGAATCGATAAATTTTACTATTCATCGAAAATACTTGAGCGTTCTATAATATTTTCTCAAATTTCTTTTTACTGTATTCACACATAAATATATATATTCAATTTTCCTCAAACCAAATTCAAACATTCATTCGTCGTCTGTTTCGCTATTTTTATGGCAGCGATATCGGTACCAACGTTTCCCGAAATTTTTTTGTGTTTTCGCTCTAACTGATTTCTAAAATTATTATTAGTCATTTCGATAATTTTAATCTATATACTAAGAATTTTATTTACTAAAACTTGTTATGTATTTCTAAGGTATTACAAATACCAGACTAATAGGCATTAAAGTTTGTTGATTCAAAAGAATACCGAAAATTAGAAGAAACAAAATTGTTATTTTATTTCAAATCAAAGATAATATAATATCTTAAATATACAAATACAAATATGGAAAACACCAAATCTTGTTGATCTTCATCATCTGACGTAGTGGAAGCCTTTTAAGAATCTGCTAATTCTAAATGAATACCAAACTAATAGGCATAAAAGTTTGTTGATTAAAAAGAATACTGAAAACTAGAAGAAACAACTTTCACACAGAAAGATTATTTTAATTCAAATCAAAAGTTACCTTAACCCAAAGATTTATATGACTATATATAGAAAATAACTTCTAAAACCCTAGTAGTTTAATATGGTAATTAATTTTAAAATGGAAACAAATCACTATATTTACATAAATAAGGAAAATAAATCAAAACTAACTTAAATAGGAAAATAAATATAATATCTTAAATAACACCTAAAAATAAGTATCCTACCAAAATTAAATAAGAAAAAAAAATATCAAAAATATAAAAATACAAATATAGAACAACATAACTCTTGTTAGTCTCCATCATTATCTCTAAGATATAGAAAATTCATCCTCGAATTTGACTCGATTTATTTATTTTTTCTTATTTGAAATACTCATAAAGAATATGAAATTTTTCAATATTCATTATATTTCCCATCTAATCAGTCCAATAATTTTTAATATAACTTTCAATTAAAATTCTTTTATGGTAAAAAGAATCAGAAACAGTAGAAAAAATATTTGTGAATGCATCTTTACAATAATATTCTTCTCTCTTATGAATTTGTATTGTGGTCTGCTATGATTCCCCGATATTATTATGATTTTCCATAGATGATGAAACTATTATAGTAGATAATGATATTTCTTCATTAGGATAATCATTAAATACTGCAGGTAAATCCCAATTGACAATTGATATTGTTTCTGAGGCATGAAGAATAAATCTTTGATCTCTCAAAAGTTCATTCACCCATTGGGTTAATTGATCCATCATTTGTGTCATACGTTATTCCATATGGTTCGTGATACGTTGAACCATATGAGTTGTTATGTCACAGTAATAAACCTCCTCTACATGTATAGTTTGGCATCCTCTCATTAGTGACATAGTTTTCAAGGAACGAGTGCAAACTCTGATACCAACAGACGTAGTGGAAGCCTTCTAAGAATCTGTTGATTCTAAATGAATACTAGACTAATAGGCATCAAAGTTCATTGATTCAAAAGAATACAAAAAATTGGAAGAAACAACTTTCACACAAAAAGATTATTTTAATTCAAATCAAAAGCTACCTTAACCCTAAGATTTACATGACTATATATAGAAAATAACTTCTGAAACCCTAGTAGTTTAATATGGTAATTGATTTCAAAAAGGAAACAAACCACCATATTTACATAAATAAGGAAAATAAATCAAAACTAACTTAAATAGGGAAATAAATATAATACCGTAAATAGCACCTAAAAATAAGTATCCTACCAAAATTAAATAAGGAAATAAAAAATACCAAAAGTATAAAAATATAAATATAGAAAAACACAACTCCTTGTTGGTCTCCATAAAAAACTATCATCAAATAAGCTTCCAATGGTAACAATTAAACATATTCTAACTTAATTATGCATTAAAGATGACTAATCTAGGGTTTGGTTCTTGACATATTCAAATTAGGGTTTGAATTTGGGAATTTCTATCAATTTGAATCAATTGATGCAATCTAATGCTAAACCCAACTAATTCAACATCTAAAACTCCTAATTAACTTAAACAATTAAAGAAATCACCAAGTTACCTTTATCTAAAACTCCTAATTAACTTAAACAAATAAAGAAATCACCAAGTTACCTTAAAAGAGTGATGTGGTCGAAACCCAAAGGATGGAAGTTCTTGATTTACTTTGATTTTATTAGTGAGAAATGGATGGATTTAGGTAAAATAAGGTTGTATTTTAGGTTTAAGTTTTCTTCACAAATTGGCTTGAAAATTTGGTGGAAATGGAGAAGATATGGTTCGGCCTATATGGAGAAGGAAGAAGAAGATGAGAAATGGATGGTGAAATGGCTAAGTATCCTTTTTATAGGTGGAAAGTTATGAAAATTAGGTTTTCCACCCCAAAACTTTCAATATTTCTACTTTTGCCCTAAAACTTTATGTAACTTATTATGTCAATTCTGTTCAGTTTTAGATTTCAAAGTGGGGAGTGAAATAGCTTATTTTTAGCTGTAGTTTTACATCATATAGCTTCTGGAATAATTCTGGGTCATAGACAGTAAGTTTTCCAAAATGCCCCTGAAGTTTCACTTATTTATGATTTTACCACTCTATTGATTTTTCATCATCCTTAATACTTTTTTATACTTTTTTCATATAATTAACTATGATTATTCTTAATCTTTTATTATCCATGCAACTGAAAAAAATAATTCTTAAATTTAATACTGTATTAATTCCTTAAATTTCCTAACTGTTGTCTGTGTTATCAGTCTGATACTAATGAAACAACTTAATAATTGTAGCATAATTCTAGGGTATTATAACCAGGAGATGATTGACCTCTCCCATGGCTCTTACCATTTGTGTGGGGGAACTTATTTCATCTGGGAGGGTAAGCTTTTTTCTTTTTGTTATTTTGCTTACTCTGCTGCTTATGTTCATTATGATCGACCAATTGTTATCTTCTTGCAATAACATTTGATGGTTTGACCTATTTAGGCTTAGGTGTATGAGTATTTTTCCTCAATTACCCCTAATTTGAAGTCATTGGGGCTTGATCTATTTCCCGTGGGTCATCGATGGAGCCAAAAGAACTGGGCTGAAATTAGAAAGTGCAACCATTAGACACCACGGTCTTTCTTTGGCGCTCTGAATTCTACTCAGGTATTCAAGTTATCCCTTTGATCATTTTGTTGGTGTTCTCCCTATTTTTAACTCATTGTTGATTTGTAGGTCACATTTCAGCCTTACAAGAAAAGATTGCTGATGATGGCATTAAATTTGCTACTATGTTGAGACTTGTCCAAGCATCGGGTGCTCCTGCGATTTCTATATTTTCGGCAGTACTATCTGGGGGAGAGAGTGACTACCCAAACTATAAGTAGGAGGGTGGTTCTATATCATCCTCATGTGGACATGCAGTGGGGTTAAAAAATTCGGGCCTTTGAGGAGTCATATAAGGGGCTATCCTCCTTTCTAAAAGCTCTTATATTGACTTATGTCAGACTCGTTTGATGGGCCGAGTGAGCTGTTAGATGAAGAGTCCTCCTATTATGGCAGCTGCTAATTTGATAATTGGCTCATCTTCCAGGCCTCCTACTAAACAGTCTTCCTAATTTTCTTTTGAGCCAAGCTTTGCTGCTTCTTCTGGGTTTCCTGTACTAGGTGTTGATCTTATGCCACCCACTAACCCTGAACCCAATGTGGAGGTTAGATCGTCTTCGGATGATTCCCTTTATAGATCTCATTATTGGGTGATAGGAAAGATTTCATATGTAGGTTGAGATGGTGTGTTTCACGTCCATCAGGTCCTGGATCAGTCTTATCCTTGGTTGTTACCACTTCCTTTGCATCCAGCTGTAATTCATCGTTACTTCTTATATCTCCAGCGACAATTTTTCTGACAGCTATTTTCTGACACATGCTTGTTTTTCCCTTTTCTCTATTGCAACCTCTTATATAATGGATCCATCATACCTATGGGATGGCTTGCAGGATGGAGCTTAACTTGAGCACTCTTCTCTCATATGGAATTTACAGATGACAGCTCTTAGCTAGAGGATTCCTGATAGCGTTGTCGCCACGGTCGCTAGCCCTGATTGTTTTTATTCTGCTTTCTTTTTCTTTTTCTTATTTTTTTTTGTTTTCTTCCATACTGGCTTAATTATGTGACATTAATGAAAAATGGATGCATGTTATTTATGCTTGATGTATTGGATTTTATTAGACAATCTGAGGATGTATGAACTGAATATATGCATTTCTGCATGGTCTGTGTAATGTTTGTTTTTTTAATTAATTTGGATTATGAAAAATGATCATATATGCATAAAGATGTCTCAAAAGGTCTGAAAAATGGTTCGAATGCAAAAAACTAACGAGAAATGGTTGCCCGAGAGGCTGCCACTTGGCAGAAGAAAGAGTGTCGCCCTTGTGCCTGATGTCTGCCACCAGACAAACTGGCAGATATGGTTTTTTATTTGGCTTTTTTCTCAGTTTTTGTGCTATAAATACACTTCTTAGGCATTTGGTATGACTTCTAGTCACTTCAAATCTCTTAGTTTGGTGCTATTTATAGTGGATTTTTGTCTATATGGAACCCTTATGTAGTTACAGTCTATTTTTGTGGGTCAAAGGCTTGACCAAGGTTGAAAAGATACATTTGGGGCACTATGGTGTCAATTATATTCTGATATTGAAAGATGTGAGGGTGGATTAGGAATTCTTGGGTGTTTGCTTGCACATGTTTCGCTTTGGGATGGGCTTGGAAGAGCTATGCCCCACTTTTGAGGAGTTTAGTGCGATACTTGGTAGTAAGGTGGATTTTACCTTGGCTAAGCCGATGTAACACCCTGAAATTTAATCTATTAGACCTGAAATACATCTTATTTAAGTATGAATATACTTTATTTAAATATTATAACATCATATTTGCGCGATTTGACAAATCGCTAAAAATCGACCTGATAGGTAAGCAAGCACGTCGAAGTTTTGATTAACGAACGAGTTCAAAAATGTGAATAATTAATATTACCATTAGATTCATAAGATGGAGAAATATAAGGAATATTATTTTAGTATTGAAATGGAACAAAAAGATAAATAAAAATAAGTTTCAGCTTCAAAACATGAATACGAGAAGTGCTGGGGGAAATCGAATTACCCAAAACTTAATTAATATAAATATTGTCTTTTTATTTTTCTTATTTTTCAATTTCTCCTTGTTCTTCTTCTTCCCTATTCAGGTTGTGACCTACACCTCCACTTCCAACCATTTTTCTTTTATTTTTTTTAAGGACAAGTGGTAGAAAACTTTATAAAACAATAAATTAAACTAGTTTCCATCAATTTATCCAAGAAAAACAAGTTAGAGACCCAAGAATCCCTAACCCTAACTTTTGGTCACCTTGAAGAATTCAGGTATATTAATGTTATTCTTCTTCTTTTCAAAATTTTAGATGGTATATGTGATAAAGGTGATGAATTAGATGATTAAATGCAAATAGAAATTGATTTAGCAAAATCCTAACATAAATTCTATTATGTTTGATTTCAAAATTTCATTTAATTTCCATAATTCATTTTAGATTTATAATATGTTTATTCACATCCTATTAATGCTCAAATGAGTGAAAAATTGGTTGTCGAATTGAAGAAAAATGAAGAACGCCACTTTTATCTCTTATAGGCAAACCGAGATTTTATCGCATAATCGACTGAACTGTCGATTCTGGTGAGTTATATGTATATTAGTATATATGTTTAATCATTTATTTGAACAATTTAAATTCTTTTTCATGATTTCATCCATTTGGCCGAAATGCTTATTGTGTAATACCTTTGAATTTTTATCGAATTCAAGCTCCAATATCATTGTTCTTTGTTATGTTGAAACCTAATTTGATAATGCCAATGTATTTTTTGCCATTTGAACTTGATTTGTGAACCTTGGTCTATGATAAACAAACCCCAAAGCCTTACCTACTTGGCCCTAAAGTTATGCACACCAAGTGCTCGATAAAATGCCCTTTTGTATTTTTCATAAATTAACCAATTGTTATCAGTTTCACTAATGTGGGCGACTTGCTTTCTCACCAGCATAAATGTAACTTTTTAACTTATTTCATACTTGATATCCATATGACTTTGTAGCATTTTGTCTATATTTTATTGCTCATTTACTAAGGATACTGATCTTATGTGTTAATATATGATAAATCAGCTCCATTGAGCTAAAGTATCACGTCCCAATTTCAAAACATGAAGGTCCCAGGATGCGGGAGATGCCAGAGGCGACGGACATCCATTGAATCCAGTATCACATACAATTAACAATTACTATCAATTTATTAATCATTTACCATTCAATCTGGCATTCTGTAATCTGTTTGTAAATTATACTGCAATTGGCTGTAACAATCATCATCTCATGCCACAACATTAATTATACTCCATAATATGCCGTACATATATATTCATAAACTAACTATACCATATACAACCCATGGAGCAACTAAAATATAAACATACAAAATACAGTGTTTAATACAATTACACTGTCACTCAAGTAGTAGAAATTCGTAGAGATATCAACAGGTGCGATTCTGCCTCCTACTCTGTACTTGAAAAGGGAAACAATGAAAGGGGTGAGTATATAAGATACTCATTGAATCTACTATGTATTTGTCACAAAAAGAACTTGAATATCAATAGTGGATATGCAGATGAACTAATAATGTCAGTCTGCTCAAGAATGTCAGAATACAGAATCATGTTACAGTAGATGACTGTAGAGTCAATAATAAAGTCAATGGAAAGTATATCACATGGATAAGACTAATAAAGGGCCATGAAATGCATATAACATGTATCCATCATTTATCAGTAAACATAAGATTGATCAGGTCTTATGGCTAGGACTGTTAACCCTTCCCAGCTAGGGTATCATTATACAATGTGCACATTGCCGACAGTATGTATCCACTACCCTGTCGGAGCGGCAACTCTGTCAAATCACATTTGAGACATAATAGGTATAGAACAAATCAATAGATACAATTACACAACAATGGTATCACCAAGTATCAATAACTCAGTATCAATAAAATCAATTTGCAATATAAACAATGGAATATCAATAACAAGTAGATATATAATGGCAATAGGTTTGACAATTAATAATGGGATGGAACATAGGTTGGTCATACATGAACAAAAGGTTGGTACAATTGGCATGCCAATGTTGCTGGCGATGATGGCATTCAAATGGTAGGCCTATTTATGAACAAGTGATAGGCCTATGGAATTTGAAGTAGACATTTCATCAAACACTTGGTGTGCAACAATGGATGGACAAATTGGCTAGGTTATGGTTCAACATTGACATTGTACATATAAACAACAAATATCTCACAATTTTGGCAACACAACAAACATCAATTTGCAACATTAAACACAATTAAAAGGCTCAAAATGACATGGAATTCCAAAGGAAAAACAAGCAAAGTCAAAGCAATGAATAGTAACTAGCATTCGGCCAACAAGGTGGTTTAATGGATGGTTTCCATTCAACACTTCAATGCTTATGACATATTAAATGATGCATATTAAACTCACCTAGAACTCTAAACAAGCTACCAAAATTGATTTGCCACCAAGTTCCTCAAAGTAGGCAAAAATAACAATCTTCCTTAATATGATTATCTATATCAAACCAACCACAAATAATACATCCATTAGCCTCCAATTAACATATTCTAAGCCTAATTAACATAAACTAATAGTAAATCAAAGATTCAATTCATACAACTTAGATTTAGGGTTCCAAATTGGGGAAAAGTGACCAAATGCATCAATTGATGTAATTAATTACAAAACCCATTCTAATCATCATCTAATACATCTAAATCCATCATTAAACTAAACAAATCACTTCTTTACCTTATGTGAGTGATCCACCCAAAATCTCTTTCCTATTATTCCTTGATTTCCTTTGTGATTCAAGGTGAGAAATGGCTTGGAAATGGAGAAAACAAGGTTGGATTTAAGTTTTATTTAAGTTTTCTTAAGAAAAACAAGCTTGAATTTGGGTGGGAGATGGGGGAATGGTTAGGCCAAAGCTTGGTAGAAGAAGAAGATGGCCAAAATTTTCCTAAGGCATGCTTATATGCTAAGTTAAAATTGGCAAATTGCATTTAGGTCCTTAAACAATTCATAAATCATACTTTGACCCCAACTTCTTCTGTAATTTATTCTGACTATTTTGTTGAGAATTATATTTCAAAGTGGGAATTCAAATAGCTTATTTTTATTTATACTTTATTATAAAAATAGTTTCATAGCCATTCTAAAACTCAGACAGTTGATTTCCCACTATACCCCTAAAGTTCCACTAATTTTCGATTTTGCCATTATTTACTTTTTCATTGTTCCTAAATATTTTTTACCTCTTTCTTTTCACCATAATTACACATAATTATGTGATTCTTTACCCCCTGATCAGAATTAGAAATTTATCTGTCGATCATACTGCTATTTTTTGGGCAGTGTTATTAACACCAACGTTTTCCGAGACAGTAACACAAATGCATTTTAACTGTGTCTCAAAAATTATCTTTAGTAATTTCGATGATCCTAGACCAATAACTGATTATATTATTTTTCAATTACGATTGGAATTCCTAGGGTATTACATAAAGTTACAAAAACTAAACCATATTGTTTTTCTTGTTTAATTAGTATCTTATTTGCTTTCTATAGCCATTCTTATGTGTATATGATAGAGATTCCTTATCGATAGTGTAGATGGTAAATACCATCGGCATTGTGCATAATGAAATGCTATTGAAATCTTAACGCCATAAGGCTTGATCTACCTTATGCTATTTACATGTGATATGTGTAATGTTATGTGTTTCGTTGCCCATTATCTATTATATATACATGATTATTATTTATTCCAGTGCCTATACACTATAGTTTGATATTCATAAGCCATTTCCCTTAATTTGGGCCTCTGATGTGCCACCCATAAACCAGTTGCAGCTTATTAATTTTTTATTGTTATCTACCTAGCCTATTGTATAGTAATATATATATTGACTTATTGAGTATGAAAATACTTACCCTTTTTAATTGTTTAAACTTTTCAGTTCAGGAGTAAAGCTGGTCTAAGAATTCTTCTTTAGTGGATTCAACTCTTTTGATATAATGTAAATATTTGTGCCTGTGTATATTTCCCATGTAATTCTAGTTGCTCTATGGTTATGTAAACTAATATAATGGCTATATTTGGTTTGGCTTGATATATTATTAGTTACTATTATATAATGCAAATGAGATATATTGAATATAGAATTGATCACAGATGATGATAGATAGATTGATAATATGAATATGGAAATACTATAGCAGGTGATGTTCACAGGTTATAGAAGGGTTCTGCAGGTGTCGATAGCCTTAAGTTATTCCTACATTCTTGGACCATCATGTTCCAAAATTGGGACGTGAAAGAGGTGGTATCAGAGCATAGATATACTGATAACATATGAACAAGTGTCAATAGGGCATAGATGAACCATGGAGCATAGGAAATCCTGTCTCATCATTTGTTGTATTAATTAAATATGTGAATATTCTGCGATAACCTTACATGCTAAATAATTGTATTTGCCTATTGTAGTGACTAACATGTCAATGGGAGAGTGAGAACTGGCTATTGAACCTGCACCTAAGAGAATAGAGGAGCCTAGTAGAGAGGCAAAAGTGGCCTCAAATGGATCATTGATCAGAAAGGAATTAGAGGAACCTCCTAGGTCCAGAAGATGGATTGAGGAAACTAGGGAAGCTAAAAATCCCTGGAGATTTGAAGTAATGCAAGGAATGCTAGAGCTAAGATGGAAATTATAGGAAATCAGAAGTGAAAGGTAGACAGTGCCACCACCTGCACCACCAGCTGTTCCATTAGTTGTTCCACCAATACCTGTGCCACCTGTTGTTGCACCAGTTGAGCCAGTGGTACAGGAGAGTTGTAGAGTGATTGATGAGGGTAGAGTCAACATGTCTAACTTTTTGAAACTGAGTTTCCCAGAATATGAAGGTGAAAGAGGTGAGGAAGTCATTAATTTCCTAGAACAGATAGAGAAAGTGATGAGAAGAGTAGTTGAGTTCGTTGGCTTCTTGTTGAAGGGAAATGCCTGGATTTGGTTTTCTAGGCATATTGAGACACAATTATATAGTGATGCACCACCGATTTAGGTACAATTTAGGGCTCATTATAGGATGAATTTTTGATAGAGGGAGTTAAAACAAAAAATATAATTTAGTTTGAATAGTTGGAATAGGGCAATCTGAGTGTAGAAGAATGTGCTAATTAGTTTATTAGGCTGAGTAGATATGCCAACAAGATTGTACCTACTGAAGCGGACCTGATCAATAGGTTTAGACAGGGATTACATGCTCCCCTACATAATGCATTGTTATCTGCTTAGTTTACTTCCTTATCCAAGATTGTTGATAAAGCAATACAGATGAAAGAAAAAATATAAAGAATAAAGATTCAATAGAGAACAGAAAAGGAAAATTGAGACATGTAGATAGTAGAGAAGAGGTGAAGGGAGTTCTCAGAAGAGATAGATAGAGATTACAATAGTCAAAACTGAGTAGAGACCACAAACAGGTGGTCAGAGAGGAGGCTAGGGTAGGGCACAGGGCAATCTGTATCAAAATTTTCATAAGGGTCATCTAGACCACCAACCCATATATCTAATGTTCCTATATGTTATTTTTATGGGAAGAGACATGGGGGTGAATGCAGAAAGCATACAAGTGTATGTCCGAAATATGGCTAACAGGGTCACTTTATCAAAAACTGTCCTATGTGGGGAAAACAACAGACTACTATAGCAACCTCATAACCTATTGTACAAATGAGTAGAAATGACAATCATGACACTGGAGACAGAGGTAGAGGTAGAGGATCATGACAGGGTCAGAGTAGTGGTCAGGCACCAGCTAATTAAGGGCAAGGCCATGCATTTGCAATTAATGCTCAAGAAGCCTGAAGATCAGGCAACATAGTAACAAGTATAATTTCTGTGTCATATGAACTAGCCTAAGTATTATTTGATTCTGTTGCAACACATTCATTTATATCCCCTAAATTTGCATGTAAATTGAAAATTGAGAAACAATTGATGTCAATATCCCAAGAAATATTTACTCCCCTGGGTGAGGGCATAGAGGTAAAATATGTATATCCGGGTTGCAAAGTAGAAATAGAGGGTAGAATTTCACCAATTGATTTAGTAGAATTGCCTATCCTAGAGCTTTATGTGTTATGGGAATGGATTAGCTAACCATCTATCATGCAGTAATTGACTGTTATGAGAAGAAAATTAAGTTTTAGCTGGAAGGGCAAAATGAATTTGTGTTTCAGAGTGACAAGAGTGATCTGGAGGTTAAACTCATTTCTGCTATTGGGACAAGGAGACTCCTATGAAAGGGATATCTTGCATATCTGGCTAGTGTAACGGATACTCAAAAGACTTCAAAGGGAGTTCATCAGATTCATGTTGTCAATGAGTTTCCAAATGTACTTCTTGAAGATTTGCTAGGTTTGCCACCAGAAAGGGAAATTGAATTTGAGATTAAAGTTTACCCGGGTACATATTGTAACACCAAGTCCTAACCGGGCCTAGTATAGTTAAGGACCTTTGAAAATTTCTATCAATTTATTTGAAATTATTTTGATGTGCTTACATGTGTATTTGATATTTAATTTCTTATTTGTATAAATAAATAATGATAATAAAATAAACAAATAAAAATAAAATAAACAAATAAAAATAAAATATCCAAATTAGGTTACAAATAATGATAGGACTTTATTGCAAAAAGGAAATAAAAATTAGGGATTTAATTGATATTTTATAAGGACCCAATTAAATCAAAAGAGTAAGAGGAAGGAGTGAATAGCATTTTCACTCATCAT
>CANXYC011156727.1:0-23051 GCA_948193065.1 Aleurites moluccanus
AAATTGTCACCTAGGTATTTAGGACCATTTGAAGTATTGGATAGAGTTGGCAATGTGTCCTATCGCTTAGCTCTTCCTCCGAGCTTAAGCCATGTACATCCTGTCTTCCATATTTCTATGTTGAGAAAGTATGTACCGGATCTGTCACATGTTCTTCCTGTGCAAGAAATTGAAGTAGATAAATACTTGCCATATGAGGAAATTCCTATTCAGATTGTGGATAGACCAGTGCAGAAGTTAAGAAATAAATAGATTCTGATGGTGAAAGTGCTGTGGAGAAATCAAAGTACTGAAGAGTCCACTTGGAAAAGCAAATTTCTTATGCAACAGAAGTATCCTCATTTGTTTTTATCATGAGGTAAGACTTTTTTTTTTTAAATTCGTGGACAAATTTATTTGTAGAGGATTAGAATATAATAATCTAAAAGATTATAATAGAAACCCAAATTGGGTAGGAATTTTTTTAAATTCTCCAGAGAGCAATAACCGAAAATTAATCAAGGGCAATAGAAAATAGACATTAAAGTGAATTATAGAATTTAAATGAGAATTAAATCGAATAAAATGGGCAATATGAATATAGTTGAAAATGCTAGAGTATTAAAAATCATAACAAAGTAAATTGAAAATACTTAAGAGTTAATTAATTAATTAATTACTAATTAATCAAGAGTTAGCCTAAAATATCAACAAAAGTGGCTAAATAATTATATATATATATATAGGTATATATCTATAATTATTTATATAATTTAAAATGATTTAATTATGATTTTCTTTTCTTTATTTCTTTTCCTTACTTACTTTTCTCTAATTTTTGTATTGGGCCATTTGTTACATATATAGATAAATATAATAGAAGCCATCATCTTCTTCAATTTCTTCTCCCATAGCCGAAATATTGAAGTTTCTCTCCATAGAAAAATTTTCTTCTTAGCTTCCTAAAATCATTTGATCTATCACAAATTCCTTCACAAATAATTCTTCTCCCAACTTCTAATTGAATTATTTGGGCTTAGATAGAGATTTGGTGCAATTTTTTTCAAATGTAAATTTCTTAATAAGTTTTGAAATTCATTTTTGACGAGTTTTTTGAGTGATTAAGTAGTAGGATGATATTTTTAGAATAGAGAAATTGATTGGGAATTTTGAAATTTTCTGTCTCGGGAATTTCCTGTGACTTGGCAGAAAATTTGGGTTCCATTTTCGTGCCCTAAAAGGTAGAATTTAAAAATATAAAAAAACACAAAAGTTGTAACTGTGTATGTTTAAAATGTATGTTCTTTCTAACTTTTTGACTGAATCCTTCTGTGTTGGGAGATATAAGTCTCCAAACATGACTGACTCATATAGGGTTTCATTTCTATGAAATTCCTGAGACTCAGTAGAAAGTTGGAACTAAGTTTTGAGGTCTTTAATGTAGGAATTTAACAATATTCAAAACATGAAAGTTGTAGATATACATGTCAGAAATATTTTTTTTTTGGAATTTTTGTCAAATTCTCACTGTATTGTTAAATATGGACCCCTAACACAGACTGGCTTGGATTAGAGATTTCAGAAGTGTAACCCTTTTGAAATTGATAAATATGAGGATCTTAGGATCCGAATCAGGGGAAAGTAAACATGAGAAATGTGTCATTATATCTTAGATAAAATTCAATAAAAACATAGTAGCATTTGGATCTGCACATAATGAGTTAGAAGTAAAATATCAGGGTATGTTCGGGTAGAAATTTCAGAATTTATGAATGTTGTTTAGAATTTAGGTTTGCTTGTTGTATTTTAATGTAATTAGATTTCTAAAATGAGATTTATGATTGTTGTAGCTACACAAAGGAGAGATAAAGGAAAAGACAAGGAAGTGGAAGACCACCCTTTTAGTTTGTGCTAGGTGGTTGGACACATTGTAATTTTGGGGTGAGTAACATATATATTTTTTTACTTGTTGTCTTTGTATATTATTTCCTTGAATCTTCCCTAAGAAGTTGTATTATTATTAAAGTTTCTTGATTATATAGCCATTGTTAATTGAATCATTGATATATATATAAAGTATTGATTGATGTTCATTATTGGACAATATTTTTACTTACCTTATATATGGGACCATTGACAGTACTACTCTCCCGATGGGGTAGATATTTATTCATCGGGCATTGTGCACAGTGTATTATATTGGGGACCCTATCTTGGAGGGGGTTAAGGTCCTAGACGTACAGTCTGATCAACTGTATGACTATTGACATGCTACTTAACTGCAGCCTCTGTCCATTGTTCATTGGATTTTGCTAACTGTCATGGATATAGAACATTTAGTTCATAGTCTTTTCTTGCAAGTGACCAATATTATTGATTATATGATTGTTCCTATTGAACCATATTGTACTTGAAACTTGATATTGAATTCTATTGGAAACCTTATTTCTTGGCATTGATATTATTATCTTGAAATATTATAATTTGTTATTGAATGATCTTCTTTATGAGCACCTAGCCTCACAAGTGAAGAAATATATATGTTATTCACTGAGATTCATCTCACTCCTTTGTGGTTTATCCTTTTCAGGGTTTGATAGATAACGACAATTCCATTTCCTCTCTCTTCCTTCAGAAGTGGAATTTGCCTTATCTATGTAATGACTCCTTAATTGTATTTATGAATCTTTCTATAGTAGCTCCATGGTATGTAATAATGAATTTAGTAATGATATTGTAAAAAAAAATGGAACTATGCTAATGAGATGTAATTATTACACTATATATACAGTGTAAAGTATTGGATTGGGAAAAATGATAACAAATGTGGAATGTACATTGTAGTATGAGATGAGTATGGGAATAGAAGTGTTGATTTGTGCAGGTTGTGCTAATGTTGGTTATGAAGAGAGGGACTTCGGGTCTTGGATATTAGATTGTAAAAGTAGAGAAGTCATGGCAAATTTTCTGTAGAAAATGCAGAATAGGGTTCTACGGATTTAAGTGGCCTTATGCCTTTCCCATACCCTAGGACCATCATATCTCCTGAAATGGAAGATGTGACAGTCATTTAACATATGGATTTGGTTTCACATTAGCATTAAAAATTCATAGCATATCATACATAAAATGACAGAATCATTATTGATCATTTAAGCAGAGGCTATAATCTGGTAGCATGTTATTTACTCGTACGGTTGATCATACCATATGGCTAGGACCTTAACCCCCTCCTAGCTAGGATCATTAAACCACTATGTACAATGTCATTAAAACTTCTGTTATTTCATTAATGTCATACATATAGTGCTTAATCATTAGATATCAAAAATAAATTTAAGCACTTTCAAGGGTTCAATACATGAAGTATTAGGTCAATCATACAAATTCATTTAAAAGGAATCATTTGGGATTATAAAGGGCATAAAATTAATCATGGATCATACAATTGGTATTTCTGGCCAATAATGAAATTTCATGACAATTTCAATAATTTATTTGATAGCAATATCAAGCAAACCTCACTGAGCACTTCATATTTTCATTCCTTTTCCTTAGTTCTATTTCTTTGCATTTTCAGTTTCCATCAGTCCTTTATTCATTCTTGACTCTACATATTTAATGAATAATAATTTAGATACTATTTAATATAAAATCACATTATTTATACTTATATTAAAGAAATTCTCAAGAACTTCCAAATTACTAAGGTTTTTTTATGTAACATTCCATACTGGCAGCTTGTGCTCCTTAATCCATATCTCTTCCTATACTTATCCAAATACTTCAATTCTTATTTCTACTTAAACTAGATATATTAAGCTTTAACATATCCAAAATTCATCTTATTCTCATTACTACACAATTTATAGTGTTAAATTAAACTTAGGCTTATAACCAACCCTACTGCCCTACTGCCCTGCTATTCTGCATTCTACCTGTAATCCTATTTTGGCAGTCTGTACTGTTTTATCTCATAACTCAATATATACTCATCCAATTGCTACAATTCTTTTTCCTATTTAAAATAGACATATAATATTATAACATGTCCAAATTTTAGAATATTTGGATCATTGTACAATTAATAGTAAATTTTCAAAATTAAACTACTACCATGAAATCCTTGTCCGAACAGACCATTTTTCTATACCTATAACTAATTCCATGCTCATCCAATTCTAAAAAAAAATTAAATCAATTTAGATAACATATTGACCATTTTGCATGTCTAACACTTTCTCTAATTCATATTTAAGGTTACCATATCCATAGAAATCAATAACCTATGTTCTGTTTATTAGTCAATCCGAGCAGATTACACTCATGACCTAATATCTCATAAACCACAAATCCAATTGAAAAACTCTTTTACAGAATTATAAATAAGACATAAATGAACACTTTTATATTGAACACTTCTTCTAATTCTGTCCTTATTATTATGTACAATAAAAATACAGTAGCATTTTCCTAGAAAACCTAATTTCAGATCAGTCACAGTTTTTACTCAATAATTCTTTCCTCACTTCGAATTTTACAAATTTCTTTTACAGACATCTAATTAACATATTTATCTACATCTTTTTATGTTTTAACCATCTTCAAATTTAGTTACTAAAATTTTGGATTATTGCCTATAAATTACTGTTTCAACATATATTCAAAATCCCTTTTAAACCCTAGCTCATCTTCAACCTCTTTAGCTCAAATAACTCAAATATTTACCAAATCAAACCATTAAACTCTTAAATTAAACTAAAAACTGAAGCTTATGAGACTTTACCTTGAATTAAATACTTGGATTTCATTCTCTCTTTTCCTCCATATAGCTTGGATATTAATTTCCGACAACTTTTCTCCATTGATCTTTTTTCTTCCATCAATTTTCTTATCTTCTTTTGGTTGGTTCTTTGGAATGGTTGGAACAAATTTTTGACTGTTTTATTTTCTCATGATTCGGCCACTCTTTTGTTAATAGCTATTCCCATCATTATTTTTATATGCACAAAGTCAACTAAAAATAAAATGAAGATAAAGATAATAGAATTTTCTAGATTTTTTATTACTTGTCACCTTTCCATTAATTTGATAAGTTAATTAATTATTTGTTATTCAAAATCTTTTCCATCACTCCATCCATTAATTTGACCGTCCAACTCATGCTTTCTTCTAGAATAGGTGGGTCCCACACTTTGTTTAATTACACGTTGACTCAAAAATTTTCCTTATTTATATTTTTTACCCCGAAAATTTCTGTAATTTATTTTATTTATTCTGTTTAGATTCAATCTCAAGTGTGGGGAGTGAAATACCTTATTTTAGATTGTTCTATCATTTAAAAATAGTTTAGAGTCATTTTTGAATCTCAAATAGCGGATTTCCAAAATTATCCCCAAAGTTGCCATAAATTATAATATTGCCATTATTCTTATTTTCAGTATTCCAAAATATTTTTCAACTTTTTCTTTTCACCATAATTTCATATAAAATTAGCTAACTTAATCCCCCCAAGTCTGGGTCAGAAATTCTTAAATTAGTCGGACTACTATTTCTCCGACAATATAATTAACACCGATATTTTCAGAACAGTGTTACTAAAGTGGCCCGATTGAGGCGCAAAAAATCTTGAATATTATTCTCTATCATTTTATATATATTTCAATAATTGATTGAGTCTATTTATATTTTAATTAATACTATATTCATTATTATAACTCAGTATATACATATTGTCTTATGTACTTTCTCACTATCTTTTGTTCTGTCCGCTGGAGTATTACAAGGTGTCACTCAGATTTGTGAAACTAAGTATGGAATGAAAATTCCACATTTAGTAGAAAAAAGTTATTTTCTCACTCCAATTACTAAATAGACACAAATTTAAAAGTCACACACAAAAGGACTACAGTTCAAATGACAATTCAATATGGGTATAAACATGTCCTTTTTTAAGGTAATGCGTTGAATATTATTCATGCAGCACAATGAACAATTGCTTCTTCTCAGAAATATGAATGCATTTTGCTAGATACTTTTCGTATGATCATACATTTTTCTTTTTATTTTTTTCTTTACATCAAACAAGACTGTAATTGAATATCTAATGATATCGCTAGAAAGACCCTAGATCTCTTTTTTTATTATAATTTTTTGGCTCAAATATCTTGGTTACAAGTTGTATTATAACTGTTTATTTTTATATCAATGAATGATATCTTTTGATAAAAAAATAATAATAAGTTAAATTGGAAAAATATTTTCACTTAAAAATTAAAAAAAAAAAATAGTTTGAATGAAAATATAATCAATAATTTTGGATTTATAAATTGATTTTTAGGAAAATTTATTTTCTGAATTAAAAATTCAAAAGATTATAAATAAAAAATTAAAAGAATATTTTGCTAAAAATCAAAAGAATTTTTTGAATGGAAAAAATAATTAAAAGAATCAAAAGACAATAAATATAAATAACTTCTAAAAATAACTAAATTTTAATATTTTTTAATGTGTTATTAAAATTTAGTTGATCTAGATTTGATGTAGTATATTGAGTCATATGAGAAGGTGATATGTCATGTCACAATAATCATTTTGATGTTATTTCACTGGAAATCCACAAGTGATTTCTTATTAAAAAAAATTAAAAATTAATATATATATCAATAAAAAAATTAAAATTTAATTATTTGTTGTAATTTTTTTTATAATGACATTAAAAATTATCAAAATTTAATAATTTTAGAATCATATATCCCTTAAAGTGCATATATCTAATGCAATTCTCCAAAAAATCATAAAATATTATTCTGATTCAATTAACAATTGTTAATACATTTTCATTTATTCAATTAATCAAGAATTTTTAAAATAAAAAATTCAGGTCAAATTACTCCAAATTAATTAATTTAGTTAATTATTTTTTTTTCAAAAATCTGTGCACCCATGCCTGTTTTCAATATTATGAATATTTTTATTGAATTATAATAAGATAAATTACTTTTTAATTTTTAAAATTTGATCTAATTAATATTTATATTCATATTTTTTTAAAAAATAATTAGTTAGTTCTTGTATTTTAATTTTGTTAAATATTTTGATTATTCCGTATAATTTTTCACCTTTTTCATTAAAAAAATTAAAAATAAAAATAAAATATAATAAAATAACTAAAATATCCCTTTTCTTCATTGCTTAGATGTTGCTTATTCTTCTTTTTTTTTTTCCTTTTTATTTAATTAAAATTAAATGAATATTGTAATTTATTTAATTAAAATTAAAATAAATAATTTTAATTAAAAATATTATTTTTATTTAATTTATTTTTATATCTAATTTAAAATTAAAATAAATAAAATTACTTTTCATTTATTGAAAATTACTTTTTGTATGTTTAATTAAAATAATTTTTTTGTATATTTAATCAAAATAATTTGTTTTGTATATCTAATTAAAATTAAAAAGAACTTTGTATGTATATAAAAAATAAGAGAAAATAAATTATTTTAAATTTAATTAACTATACTCAAAAAATTATTTTAATTTTAATTAAAAATACTTAAAAAATAATTATTTTAATTAAATATATAAAAATATTATTTTAATTGAATATACAAAAAGTAATTTTTAATAAATGAAAGAAATTTTATTTATTTTAATTTTAAATTAAATACAAAAAAGAAAATAAATTAAATAATTAAATAAAAAGTAATTTTATTTATTTTAATTTTAAATTTATGAAAAATAAATAATTTAAACAATTATTTTAATTAAAAAAAATAATTTTATTTATTTTAATTTTAAATTAAATATAAAAATAAAAAATTTATATAAATATTTTATATAAAAATATTCATGTATATTTTTTATTTTAATTAAATTTAAAAAATATGAACGTAAATATTAATTAAATTTAATTTTAAGAATTAAAAAATAATTTATTTAAAAAGTGAAAATCTAAACGACGAAGAAGAAATGATATTTTGGTTATTTTATTAGAATTTGACGAAAAAATGAATAAAGAAAGCGAAATGACTAATTTTGTAATGATGAAGGACTAAAAAATAATTTATCCATATAATAATTTAATTTTATAACATCCATCATAAAACAGTAAATACAATCAACCTTCTGGATTTTGTTAGCTTACCCTAGACTGAGTTATATATATGCATTGTTTTTTGGATAAGTTAAAACATCTGAAACTCTTTTATCACCCCGCCAAAAAGTAAAGAAATCTACATTGGATTTGCTCTGTGTATGAGTTTGTGTTGTGGAAATGGGTTGCAGAAAACTCAAGAAGAAAAGTCATGGCAGCTCCACCAAAGAGACCCACTATCCTGTTTTTAATCTCCAGACTCTCCTCTGTGCAATTCAATCTCCGGAGGTATTTTCTTCACAAATTTACTTTATATATTATTATGTATTATTTGTGGCTTTCAAAATTGGGGTTGTTTACATAAATGGGTTTTATTTCGATTTTAATACTGATTTATGTAATTTAAATTATGTATTTTCCCTTCATTTTGTCTTAATTTCAATTTCAGGGTCTAAACCAAGCAAACATGAAATTATTGTATGCTATGTTGGTTTCTTTGAGCAAGTCTGTCATGAGTGGGTCTAAGTGTGAATCTTCTTTAAGTTCCCCAGATGTGGAGTTGGGTACATTGAAAATTAAAGAAATTTGTGTTCTTTCTGATAGATTGTTTGAAGAACTTGACAGGAGATTTAAGGAATTTTTCTCTGTTTTACATGATGTTTCTGCTACTACTAGTGGCATTGGTCAAGCTGCTTTGCTTACAGATATTTGGGCAAAGAGTGAAGAACTACTGTTGCTGCTTAGATGTTGTATGGTACTATTAATTTTGTTTGATTTCAGTCAGGAGCTTCTCACAGAAAAAGGCAGACTTCTTCTTTCAATACTTTTCAGATTGATTTCCATTGAGTTGAGTGGTGATGGAAATGAGAAAGTTTCTCTCAGTTTTAAGAGATCATTTTTTCTTGAATGCTCTTATGATAGTGACGTTTGTAATGCCTCTGTTACTGAATCTTTGTTGGAACCTTCTGATTCATGCTATCCACTTATATGTCGAGTGCTTGAGGTAATATTTATTTATCTTTTCCAAGTTTTATTTTTTCTTTCCTATATTGTTGTCAGCTATGACATCTTGTGAAATGTTTGTTGGTACTTAGTAATTATTTTTGTCTCAATTACAGTGGATGTCTCATTGTCTTTGTTTTCTGTCCATTAACTGAAAAATTTCTCTCCCTGACCACTGTGAAGTCTTTTACATTTTATCAAACTGAAATGATGTTGTGAATTCTAAAATGTTGCAACTTTTTATAGGTTACTCTTGCTTTGAATTTACTAGAGTATCAAACTGTAAACCAGAGGTGTTTGTTTTTTAAGTCATACACATAGTATCATTTGTAATCTTGGCATCAATGTAGTCTTTCAAATACCTGTAAAAGATAGGTTTGGAATATTTGACATGTATATTGCCTCTAGCTCAACTTATTTTATTTTAAATTTAATTAGTGCAAACCTAATTAATTATCATGACTTAAATATTTGCAACTCTCCCTGTAGCTCTATTTTGTACTTGACAAGAAAAAGATTGGCTAGGTACACAATTATATTTGGATAACTACACTTTAATGAGATTCTGATAGCAAATGTACAGTACTACCACGATTCTAAAAGTACCTATGGCTTATTTTATAGAGTATATTAATTTAAGTCATAATATTTCTTTTTCACCATTCATTGTTCTGTAACTTCTGTTTGTTAATTACCAGATATGAATTGGACAAACTTACATGATCAGTTTCTTATTTCTGTTCATTGAAATTTTTTTGCACTCATATTTCTTTTGATGTTATAATCTTATTAACATTCCACATCATATACAAATAGTGGTAAACTTCACTTTGGACCATGATACAACTATTTTGTGCTTAAAGTGTTAAAAAAAATTCTATATCCATTGGGATACAGATTTTAATTTCACAAATCTTTTCCAAAAGATTTTCCCCAAATTTGTGGTATGTTTATTTCTTAATTTTTCAGGTTATTTTTTTATGAAACCGCAAGTTGCTTTTTAGTTGTTTAAACAATATGCACGAGTGATTTTTTTTTTCTTCTGGATCTCTAGACTGAATTTTATTGTTTTGATCATGAGCTGGTGTACCAGCGATGCACCGGTTAGAAGAGTAAACCATATTAATCTAGATGTTAGGAAGAAAGGTAGAGGTAGATCTAAACTAACTTGAGTGAGAGTGGTTAAGGATGACTTAA
Organism: Aleurites moluccanus; assembly: GCA_948193065.1. Classification (NCBI taxonomy): domain Eukaryota; kingdom Viridiplantae; phylum Streptophyta; class Magnoliopsida; order Malpighiales; family Euphorbiaceae; genus Aleurites; species Aleurites moluccanus. The sequence continues at coordinate 10,277 of CANXYC011156727.1, forward strand.
TTACTCTAGATCTTTCTGCAGACTTAGCCCATGAGCACTTGGAATGGAAAAGAAGAATCCATATAACCGACCCCAATTAATTTGGGACTAAGGCTTAGTTGAGTTGATCATGAGCTGTTGTACCAGTAAGTATTGGATGACTTCATTGCATTATTGTACTTTAAGCTATGGCAAAACCCACCTGTTTCTTTTGCATCAGTCAACTTGGTGTTCATCATTATACTCTGCCTAATTGTGAGTCCTAGGTTTCTCTCAGTGCTAGTTCCGATGGCACATGATACTTGTTAGAATCTTAAAGAATTCCTTTTATTTCTATGAAGACTTTTGTCTTTCATTTGATGCCCCTTTTCATGCCTTTTTTTTTTCCATATAGCTGCAATTGTGAGACTTATCTTGCGGTTAAACCCAACTTGATGTTGAAGTATCATCTTTTAGGTGTTTGCAGATGAGCTTTTGATGCATAAATCATTGAGAAACTACTTCATTTTGATTAAGTCTGCATCTTCCAGAAGTGAATTGCTATTCAACTTCCACTTTGGCCATGGTAATATTGGAAGTGTGCTGGAGGTGATCTGTGCTCATTTTATTCTATCAGTTTCTGATGAACGAGCATTTGTGAATTTCATCAAAAGATTAATTTGGTGCCACAAGGAGGACTTCAGAATTCCTGAATTAAGCTTGCCAGCAGCCTTATCTTTGCTTCTCAACCCTGTTGTGCTTTCTGCACCAAAAATCTTTCAGGCGCATTTGATTTTATTGGTTTCTGAATCAATTGGTGTTTATGTAGCTTCTGAGAATATGATGTTGGATGTTCAGTTAATGGATTGGTACTCAATAGCATTTGAAAGGTCTGTCATATTGTACACCAGATACATGTCTAGTTTGCAAGTTAATAGCCATAATTTGACTGGTAATGGGTCTTTTGTCAAATCATGTTTGCTTGGGAGTAGTCCGCTGACTTTTGAATATTATCTTGTGTCAGCCACAATGGATAAACTACGTCTTCTAATTACCAAGTCAAAAAATTTGTGGGATTCAAATTTAAGTAAAATGTCCCTTAAGACAAATTGTGAGCTGGTGGCTGCCTCTATCACATATGTGAAGGAGAACCTATGCATCTTTGATGAATCCTGTAGAGATGAGATTTTATCCATATTAAATTGCATAATACTGGGATGTTCATCTGATGATATGAGTGGCACTTTATTTTACAAAAAAGGGGAAACAAGCCCCCAGGATATATATCTTCTTGCTTCTATACTGAAGTTAATGAGTAGTTCAATGTTGCAAGCTATACAGTATCTGAGACATGTTGGCTTTTCAGGTCGTTTGAAATCCCTCAAAGATGTATCTTCATGTAAGGAATATGATCGTATGGTGGGCATTCTTTGTTGTTTTCAACAATTTAGCATCCATCTACCTATTCAAAACTTATTATGTGAAACAATGCAATCTCACCTTAAAAGGCATAAGGGCTCCATGTGGATGCTATTGCATCTTTTGGGTTTTCTTTCATTAAGTTTTCATAGCGGGATTGATTTCCTAGTGAAGAGCTGTTTATTTACAATGATGACACTGTTGAATTTGTTTATTTTGGAAGAGGGTGATCTCAGTGTACTAGGGTCATTATTTTGTTCCGGGTCAAAATCCTTTTCATTTAAATCATCTGGCAGTGTTGAAAGGGTAACCTTCATTTCTTATCATTGTGGTTTTCTCAATTTTATTGTTGGTTTGCTTTGCTTCCGATCTATTAAAATTTTTGAATTATGCTGTAGGTCCTGGTGGTCAGAAAATCTACCCAACTAATTTCATCAGAAATTCAGAAGACTCAGGATCTGTACTTGAGGTAAATGATGATTTTTTTTTTTTTTCTTTTTTTTTTCCATCCTGTTCGTGTAAGTTTTGTCTTTGCTATGGACAATGAATGAGGAAATTGACTTATGCTTACTGGACACCTTAAGGCTTCTAGAATTATGTTTTCTGCATGACAAATTGTAGCAGTTTATTGTAGAATTCTTAGTAGAGCGCTGTTCATGCTACATGTGATTAAGCTAGCAAATCCAAATGATTGGCCCTATGACAAAAAAGCAGAAAGTCACAGAATTAGGAATATTACGGGAGCCTTTTACTTAAAGGGAAAAGTAAAGAAATTAGATGAAGTCACATTAAATGACCATAAAGGAACATGGTTGACTTTGAAGGCAATGAATTGCAACTGACATGTGAATTAAGTTTATTTGTACGCTGCTGTCTCCTTTTCCTTCCTCCCAATATGTAAGTTATAACTTTGATAATATGGAATAAATGGCCTATAAAGCACGGACATGCTCTCTTGGTTGGAGAGTCGGTGTCGGACATCGACACGCTTCCGACATGCAGTCAATGATTTTTGACACTTTGATTAATCCGACACGCTTATTTGACCGTGTCCGATACGGTCAAATGACAGTATTCGTAAATAAGAACTTAATTTATCACCAATTAGTCTATAAACAATAAAAAGAGAGACTAAATGGATAATAAATAGAAAAACTAAATTGTAATATAAAGAATAGAGACTAAAAGCCTAAAACGACAGACACAAAATAATTAAAAACGATTCAAACTCTAAATAGACAATTATTTCATTTTCTCTTCAAATTCCTTTCTCAAATGAAAATAGTCAAATTGTTGTTGTATATGTATAGTCTATAAACTTATGTTTTTTTTTTTAATTTCACTTCTAGCCAAATTTATAGACATTTTGTTTTATTTGCTTCTTATTAATGTGATTGAATCATGGAAATAGGTTTTTTTTTGTTGAATTGATGGAAACACTTGTTGCTAAATTAATGGATATAGTTTATTTTATTTGATTTTTTTTTTGTTAAATTAATGAATATGAATGATAATATATAATTTATATATTAAAAATATTATTTACTATTCAAACTTGTCGAAATCTAAATTTTTTTGAGAATTACCGTGTAGAAGTGTCGCGTCGTATCGTATCGTGTCGCTTGTCAGTGTCGGCGCATAGAAAATGGCTTTGTGCCAAAATCTTTCATTGAAAATATGTGAGCATTATAGATAGTATAGAATTATGGCATTCTTTTACTACCTGATACTAGGCTGGGTTTTAAGTAATAGTTTTGGAATCGAACCAAATTGAACGGAATTGGTTGCTGCTGTCGCGAGTAATTTCTCCAAATTTTGTAAAATGACTCAAATAAATATTAAATACTTAAATCAAATATCATTATAATTTTTTTATATCTAATAATTTAGAGTGATATATATGGTAAAAAAAAAAATCATATTTATAAAATTTGTTTAAAAAAAATATGTGATTTCCTTCACCCATATCGTATGGGAATTAGATGCTGAGGAATAGAATTTAGTTTATTTTAAGTGCTACAACTAATAATGGAAAATAATTCATTTTCTTAAAACATTATTTCTACAAAAAATCTTTCTACAGGCATTGCGTATTTTTTTTTTTTTTCCAAAATAAATGGGAGTCTTTAAAGGCCTGTGTGATACTATATGTGTTTATTAGAGTTCATGTGTGGGGCATTTGCATGTGAAGTTGCTGCCACCAGGGCACTTCCTGATGGAAGCATAAGGGACCTAAAATGCCAATTTCGAAATCATAGAAGTGCAATGTGATTAGGTAAACCCACACACTGTAACAGCATGCTCTGCTTCCCCTCTTTTTGATGTTCTCAAAATTCCTAGGTGGAGTCTATGGGCTATCATATTTTTGCTTAATGTGTGGGATGATAGTTTTGTGAAAAGTCAGAGTTATGTGAATAATTTTTTGGCGAATGGCACCAAAAAAAAAAAAGAAAGAGGAAATAACGAAAGAAAATGGTATTGTGAAAATATCTCTATTGTTCTAAATTCATGCTGGTCACTAAGTGGAATATATCATGCTTCACGAGATCTTTTAAACCATGATTTTTCTAGTTTGAAATTAGAGAAGCTGTTCTTAACTTGGAAATCAATTATGATGCAGTTCAACAAACCAACATGATAACACAATTATTTTAGAAATCATTTTCTGGATTGGATGTAGGGGCTTGTTTTGTTCTCTGCTGAAAATGGTAGTGGCTGATTTGGTTGAAATTTTTTCATTAACAATCTAGAAGACATTGAATTTATGTTTTATTATTTTTTTTTTAAAGTAATGATCATGCTAAAATCTACATATTCCCAATACTATTTTTCCCTTAATGAAACTGTTGATATACACTCTGCTTATTTTCCTTGTGGCGTTATTCATCCTGCTGCATTTATAAACTCCTGATATATGTTTGTTTAAATATTCAAGAAGATAATCTGCCTTTCCCTTTTTACTGTCCTATTTTCAGAACACGCTCGTTCTTACGTTCTGACAAAAGACAACAAGACAGGCAAGGAGACAATGCTGAGGAAACCTGTAATGGCGAGATATTCCTGAAGTGTGTTCTCAGGCAAAACTCCTCAAAATCTGACTTTGATGATATAGTCAACTTCATTGAATGCAAGCCAGGAAAGGATTACTCTGGCTGGTTGAGGAATAGACAAAGATTTAGACAATGGAAACATAAGAAAATGACAAGTCTAAGATGGAAGAAAAAGAAAATGGCGTGGAATTCTATGAAAGCGAGGTAAACAAGACGTTGTACACTCTATTTGGTATAAATAAATCTAAAATATAGTATCCAGTTAGAAATGAATTTCCATATTTGGTATAATAACCTCAAATAAGGAATTCAATCTAGAATTTAATTAAATATGTGAACATATCCTAAGATGCCCTTAAAGAGAGATAGAGAGATAGAGGAAATGAGGGGAGAGGAAGTGAGGAGAGAAGGGGAATTGAGATAGAGGTCAAGTCTCATTTGTATTCTGTTGGCAGGGTCATTTTGTATTCTGATACTGATGAGGATGTAGATGTTTGTTCTCTGGATTAAGATGCTCAACAGATATGAAGGGCAAGTTTGTGGGTCCTGTGCATGTGCATAAAAAATTCTTGCTTATCATTTAATTGCCTGACTGATAGTGATGGGGGCGGTTTAGTCAAAGGTTAAGATAGTTCTGGTTGGTTTATTACTCCTGCTCTTTATAAAGAAGCTGAAGCCTAGTTCCAATAGCATCCAAGCTATCACTAGTGATGACTTGAAATAAGCTGAGATGTCCTCTGCGTCTTCTTGAATTTAATTAAGGCATTCTAGTTAAGAGTGTATATCGAGTTGAAATAATGCTGAGCTCGACTCGTTTACACCCCCCTAATTCTAGTTTTCAATTATTAAAGAACCTATTTCATTATCCATTGAACTTCGAGTTGCATTATCAGCTAGCCAGGGTTGAAATTCTACAATATATTGAGATTATGAGCAAGTATATCTTGGGGGAAATTAGCTTTATTTTAAGGAATGAGTCAATCTTGCTATTAAAGGAAGTGAGATAGAAATTTACCGTAGGCGATTTAAAGGGGAAATGAAGGGAGGGAGGAGAATGAGGTGGGAAGCAAAGGAAAGGAATGGGAGAAAAAAGGGCAGTGGGGGAAGTTAAAGGGGGATGAAAATTCTTGAAAGTGTTAAATCTTAAAAGACGATAAATTTGATAAAATGGTAATCTTAAAAAGGAAACTATATCTGAGACAATGAGTTTAATAAACTGGTTATCATTGAATTCCTAGTAGTTTAATACTTAATAGTTGAATGTTTGCCTTCATAAACATCAAGAGTTCAAATCTTAACATTCTTCATTTTTTAAGAAGTTTTCAATATACTAAAAAATAAAAATATTAGAACAATGTATTACAAAACTTAATGTAAATTTTGAGCTGAATTTGCATGATCCCGACTTGACCCATGAATTTGGTTTTCATTTGTATTTTGTCAGGTTGGGCCAAATTATTTTTTATTTTCAATTTATTTCCAAGTTTTGAGTTTATAAAAGTGAACTGAGCTTTAGCTTATAGGTCAACAAATTCATCTTTATTTTTTATTTATAGATTAGAGAAAACTCGACCCATCCTTATATGTGAGCAATCATACTTCATATTGCATTGATAGATAATTAACATGGCAATAGAATTTAAATTACTATATTCATAACACATTTCCAAGAGAGATTGGGTTTGCTTGGGATACCAAACAAGGAAGAGAAAAGAAAAACAACAAAAGTGGGGGCAGAGGGCTCTAACCATAACAAGGCCCTTATGTTCCCAAATGAATTATGAAAACAAAAAAATTGAACGTATAAATATATAGATTAGAGTCTAAGTTGTTAAGTAAGCCTCTATAACTATGCTGCTATAATCCAACTCCCTTGTACCATATGCATAAATTTGTCAATATTCAACATCCCTATTTTTTGATTGGTAATAGGTAAAACGCTTCTGCTTTTGCTTCTGCTGATGCTTTTGTTTATGATGTTGTCGTTGCTGTTTCTGCTGCTGTTGATGGTATAGAACTTGAAGCCTTGCTATTTCGCTCTCTAGCATTTCCTGCTCTACTGTATCCACCAAGTTAATGTACAAATGGAATCACCGAAAGGTATAATTTATATGGTCTAAAATCTTTTAAGTTTGTATCACCATAAAAGTATAGTGCCTCTTATGATGCAGCTTGTCAGAGTTGAAGTCTATATGTTCCTTTTTCCTTTAAGAAATTTTCGATGAATTAAAAGAAAAAGATGATTTTCTCGTAATAATCAGTAAAAGTTGTTGCTAGTAAAACTTCTAGGAAAACCTAGTAAAATAAGTCATCAATCCATTTCATAATTGGGAAACAACATAAAGATTAAAAAAAAAAAAAATGCTTCCATTGTAGAATACAGCAAGGTTCTTAATAAATGTTGCAGAAAAAAACTATCACGAAAAGCTATTATGAAGTTCGTAGAACAGTAAATATTGATATTAATCTGTTTGGAATAAATGATTTACAAATGTATTTTTTTTTTTAAAAAAAAAAAGAAATTTATAAAACCATTTGTATGAAATAACCTCTAATTGTAATAACTTGAATATAACAATTGTTGTGTTTAGGCTAATAGTCTAATTGGCTAGTGTTTATTTCATAGAACAGGAGATTAAATATTCAAATCCTGACTGCATCTCCTTCCCCATAAATTAAACAGAAAAAGGTAAGAATATAAGGCTTGATTGGAAATCACTTACAGTATTTTATGAGTTGTTCTTGAGATAAATTATCCAAACGCTGCTTCAAAGCTCGGTTTTCCATCCCGAGTATAAGAGCTTGCTGGTCTAGATATTGAAGAGCAGCTGAAACTTCAGATCCTTCTACCTGAAAGACAAAACATGAACCATTCAGTGGCACTTAAGTCATCTCCAAGATGATGACTGCAAGTACAAATCCCCAAGTCGGAGAAAAATTTATCAAAAAAGTAAAGAAAAAAAAAAGACAAAAACAGGAACAACATCTAGTCTGTATATGTTTAGCAGAGACTATTGCAACAGTTGTAAATACGGCTTCCACCGAGTCTGCATATTCTTGCCTGTAAAATTTGAACACTTCTTTCTAGTTCAGCTATATACTGAAGTTTCCTCTGACGCGAACTTTGAGCAAATTGCCTACAAATTATAGCAATCAAGGAACTTGGATAAATGTACTATGAAAAGTGACATCTAAATTGCAGAATTGTCAAGGAAAATGTTTGCTGGGCCTGGGAAGAAATATACAGAACAGGCAAATTCAGCCTAGTGTAAATTGAAGTAAAGAACTAGAGATATTATATTGCCTATCTTGTAATACAACATTATTGGGGTGTTTTTGAGGATTTAAAACCCATTAAATTTTTTAATATCACTTTAAAATACTGTTGGGATGTTTTACATTAATTGTCAAAATTCATTTTTATTAGATTTTATTTTTCAAACACTATTTCAATTGTTTTTTTAAAGTTAATATAAAAATCTCAATTTAACAAAACAATCGGACTTTTAAATACTCACTATGGAGGTGTTTGAATTTCTTCAAGTCGAAAGTATTTTTTGGAATAAACACTATTTTAATTTCTAAAAAAAACTTAATTGAATCCAAAACCTATAATATATTTTCATTGCTAAACATTCACTCTATCTTCCTTTTATAATAGTTTTTGATGTATCAAAAAGTAACAAAATATAAAAATAAATTAATATTAATAGAGAAAAGTAGGAGAATATATACTGTTTGGCGCGCTTGGAATCAGCCTTCGATATATTAGTATTATTAGAACTTTCACATATACCATTTGAATATACACTTCCTCCAGATTTTTGTGTATCAGAAGAATATTTAGAGCTAATATTATCCCTTGAAGATGCTATAGAAGTGAAGGGTGTTGATCCTGACAGCGTAGCCGAATCGCTTGAAGATCGACGATGAGCTACAAACAAAGGCGATGACTCTACCGGCTGATCACTAAGGAGTTCATCAAGCCAAGATGGTTGCTCTAATAATAGATTGCCATCGGAGGAGGCCCTATAATGGTACACTTCTATTTTAGGAACGGAGTTGCAATGAGAATTATGTGATGAACAAGAATTGAACTGAATGGGGCTTCTTGGAGGTAATAACAATGGATTATCTGCAAAACTAGATGTTGTTGCTGGACCATTGAAATTTTCCATACTTTAAGCAGAAGAGCCTGCAAAAAATGCAAGGAAAATATTTTCAATTTTGGTTAAATGTGCTCTACAATGTATAAAAGGGTATAGAATATATATATATATATATATATATATTCTTTTTCAACTTATCATGCATGGTTTGAATCTTTATTGAAATGTTTGAAATTGGCTGAATCAGTTATTTCAAGAATAGCCTGATAATAGAATTGAGGTTATATATATATGTACCAAAGTAAAAGGATCTTTTATCTTCTTTTTAACTCTCTTTATTGTTTTTTTTTTACCCTTTTTTTAAGATTTAATTATAAGTTGAGCATAACTTTCTTACACTGTAATAAATTTACTTTATTTTTTTTCTGTAAATAAAATCTTCATTAATGTTTCATTCTTAATTACTGAACAGCTCAATGATATGTTGGACTAATAATTTAGTTGACAAATATTAGTTAGATATTATAAAAAAAATCCAATGATATTCATTTGAATTGAATCATATCTTTTAATTCTAACAAATTATAAAAACTTAGACTATTACAATTATTTACAAATTTTCATTTTATTTTCTATCATTATCAATCAAATACAGTATCAAAATTCACAATGTTAAAAAATACATCTTAATTGTAAAATTTAAGGAGAGATTTTAAATTCAAATTTTACAAAATGGGATTGAAAATTTACATAAAAAGGAAAAATTACCTAAATTGTGTACCTCCTCTAATAGAGAAAACGAAAGAACTCACATGAAGAGAAAAAGAGAGAGAGAGAGAGAGAGAAAGTACCAGCAGCAAAAGCAGTAAGTAGAGAGAGAGGCAATGTTATGCACAAATCAAAAAGAAATGTGCAGTTAGCCTCTTGAAAATTTGTGGAGTCTACTTTTTATTATTCATTAATTACAAATCTAAATTCTCTCTCAAAGCAGAGACTGTGAGAGGGAAGGAAAGAATATTGTAATTAAGAGCTTAAACATCTAATTAAGGAAAGAAACGGCCAAACCAAGGCTACGGCCAAACCGTGCTTTGCGCAACCATAATGATATATATTTATTGGTCAATAGTCTTTATTCAAATTAACCCAAGTGTTTCCCTTGCTTATCCTTTTCCTTTGCTTAATTAGTTAATTAATTAATTACTTATAAATCTAATAAATATCCTAAACACACTAGTTAAAAAATAAAAATTTAAATAATATTAAATAAATTAAATGAGTTAAACTAAAAAATTTTGACCTATCGCTCGGAATGATAGTGATTTTAATAATTATAATTCTATCAAAATCTACTTTTTTATTCAATTTATTTTTATATTAATTTATTTATATTTATCTAAAATAATTATTTTATAATTATATTTTTACTCAAATAATCACTTTTAACGAATAATTTTAGAATATTTATTAGAAAAATCATAATAATAATACTAATGTCTTTAATTGAAGAATTTTTAGGTTAGTAGCAAATAAATAAAAATAATAATTCAATAGGCAACTTAAGAAGTTCAGAAATTAGAAAATGGGTTTTGCTAGAAGAAAATCATGAAATATCTATATGACGTTTCATGTTTTGAATTTTGAGAAGGGGGTGTTTAGATACGTAAATATAAAATTTAATTGTCATTTAAAAATATATATAATTAAAAAATTATGAATGTTTGGATAAAAATCTATGATTTATCTTTTTCAACTCCGTAAAATTTAATAGCAAATAGAAATTACGATTGCCGATTAAAATTTTTATCAACTAAAAAAAAATATTTTTATATTAAATCGATAATTATTAATCGTTTAAATACTCCTAAATATGTATTTGAATAAAATACAATATACTTGGACAGGATCTTGAATTGATTTAATGAAATCTAGACTGAGTCAAACCAAAATTTAAAAATTAAAAAAAAAAATAATAGTTAAAATTATGCAGATATCTGACTTTAATAAGATAAATAATATGTGTGTTAGATTACAAGATTTTTCTTTTCTAAGATTTAATACATAAACTAAATGTTAAGTTTATTTGATGATAGGAATTAATTTTGGAGAAATTGGATTAGTAATTTAAGTAGCATTTGTTTAGCTGAATAAGATAATATATTACTCGATAAATGTGGTGTATTTTGTATTTGCTGTATTTAGGGACAAGTATCCTGTAGTATTTAAAATATTAAATTTATAATATTTAAATAAAATTATAAATTAAAATACTTAAAAATAAAATTAATATACAAACAAAATAAATTATGATATTAAAATTAAATAAATTATTATAATAATAATTTAAAAATAATAAAATAAATATTGTTAGCCCCATATGATAATAGTCATAAGGATGAATAAAATTTTTAAATTCTAATGTAAATTCAAATCCAATATGCAATACATTAATCAATTACAATTCATATATATATAAAGATAGTAAATGTGGAGAGTTTTTAGCAAAGTTTTATAGTGATTCAGAGTAAATTTTTATCTTACGTCCATTTCTATTTGAGTTTTTATTATTTAATGGAGATTGCACCAAAAACTTTGTAATTATTATTTGAAATTTTGCTATAATTTTCAAGGATTTCACTTTAATTATATAAGATTTCGTACTTATAATAATTCTATGGAATTTTTCCTAAACACTCAAGAAAACAAAAAGTATATGATATTTTTTTAAGTCTCTCAAGACTTTACAAAGATGCTAGTACAATAAGAAAATTAAGCACACGGAGCTTTTACAAACTTGAATACAAAAGAGTATAAGTTTAATCACTAAGTGTTTAAAATAAAGTAAGATAATATGTTTAGGTCATGAGCACAATATTCACTTTCACATGGAATCCTCTAAATAATTTTTAAGGACTTTATCCATATATAGCTTTCCACAACAAATTTAGAAAAATAGCCATTCTGATTTGAAATTCATTTTTTCCACGCTTGCAACAGCTAATAAATTTTTTCAAATTTTACCTGACAATGATAGGTAATGCCAATATAACATCTATAACAGTCTTCAATGATCAGATATAACGAGCATGAGCTTTGAAATCGAACGTGAAAAAATTCATTGTATGAAATTCTCAAAATCTTCTCTACTGATAATGGTAGTGAACAGTCATTATATCTATTTCAATTCGATTCTTTCTAGATTCAATTTAGTTGCCTAGATGAGTCACTTGACTTGAATTGGTAATGGTTGTTACCAACATATAATGAGCGTTAATAACTTGTAATGGTCATGAAGGATCTGCAACAGGCATAAAAATTATCTCTGTCTGAATTTCTTGAATTATACTTCATGTGTAATGGGGTGAATAATATGTAATGTCTGTTATGACTTGTCAAGCTGTAAATGCTTAGAAACATAAAGACATATTTTATTTTGTTAAGAGTATCACATTTTGGCATCATCAAAACGTATATGGAACAATAAATTTCAATCTAGAGCTTTTTTCTTAAAAGTAAAAAAAATAAAAAATAAATACCATTTTGTAACAAAATCTATTAATTTTACTCATTTATACCAATCGCGCAGGCAATACCTGCGCTGTCTTCAGTCAACGGATTGCACAGTGCACAGCGCATGTGGTACATGCGCTGTACAGTACACAGCGCATGTACCACATGCGCTGTGTACTGCGCACAGCTATTAATTAATTTTAACTAAAAATATTATATTTTTTATCTACCTAAAAATTAACCCTAATATAAATTAACACTATCATAATTTTAACTAAAAATATTATATTTTTATTTAGCTAAAAATTAATCCTAATATTTATAAATTTAATATTATCATGATTTTTTTAACTAAAATTACTATTAATTAATATTTTAACTAAAAATATTAGAAATATTAACTAATTTAATAATATTATTAAACTTTACAAAACGAATTTATTAATGCTCAAAATGTTTATTTATATTGCACTAATATATTACCAAAATAATATATATATTTATTAAATTTAAAATGCTTCACATTTAATTAAAATACTCTAAATATTAAATTAAAATGTTACGCAAAATAATATTACTAAAATGAGAACAACTTTATAACATTTCTAAATTAATATTAAAAAATTTAAACAACAATCAATCACAAAAAAAAAATAAAAAATAATATATATATATATATATAAAAAAAATAATAATAATTTAATGATTGTACGGTTAAACGAAAAATACTTA
>CANXYC011157089.1:0-14195 GCA_948193065.1 Aleurites moluccanus
TCAAACAACAATTTAAATTTTTTTTATTAATTTAGGAAGTAATAATATAAAAGAATAATAATTTTCATAAAATTTAAAAAATAGTAATAATATGAACATATGGAAAAAAATAAATTGAAACCCCAAAATTATAATTTGGAACATTTTTTCTCAAATTAAAATATGAAACAATAATCTGTAATATTTTTTATTAATTAAAAAAATAGTAATAATATAAAAAAATTTAAGGAAATTAAATCAATTTACAAAATATCAGTTATTTTTGTAAAATATTTTTTTTAATAAAATATTAGGGTTTCTAAAATAATATTTTATAAATCATCAATTTTACAAAATATTATATTAGGAATATAATTTTAAATTTTTGTTTATTAATTTAATTTGAAATATTTTTTTTCAAATTGAAATTTGAAACAACAATTTAGTATATTTTTTATTAATCTAAAAAGTAGTAATAATATAAAAAAATAATTTTCATCAAATTAAAGAATTAGTAATAATATGAACATTTGAAAAAAAATTTAAATCTGAAATTGTAATTTAAAATATTTTTTTTCAAAATTATAATATGAGAAATATTTTGTATTAATTAAAAAAAATTAGTAATAATATAAAAGAAATAAAAAAAGACTTTAAGGAAATAAAAATAAATAAATTAACCAATTTAGTAATAATTATTATACGAAGGAAAAAAATTTAGTAATAATATGAAAATATGAATTATTTATAGCAAAAAGTAAAACTTATACCCATTGTAAAAAATAATTACTTTTCCCTCCTAAATATTTTAAGTTTATCGCCAAAATAAAATGGAGCTAAAGCCATGAATAAAAAATAAATTATTAATAAAATAATGATTTATTTTAGTTTAATTAAAATATTTTTTAATTTAAAAAGTAATAATAATATAAATAAAAACAAAAAATGATTTTTCAGGAAATTTGAAAATTAGTAATAATAAGAATAAAAAAATTAAACCCAAAATTGTAATTTGGAATATTTTTTCCCAAATTATAATGTGAAATAAAAATTTGAAATGTTTTTATTAATTAAAAAGTAGTAATAATATAAAATGAATAAAAAATTTAAGGAAATGAAAAATATTCAATTATTCAATTTATAAAATTTAAGTAATTTTTACAAAATTTGATATTTTTTTACAAAATATTAGAATTTGTAGTATAATATTTTATAAATCATAAAATTTACAAAATAAAATTAATTTTTACAATATTTTATATTTTTTTACAAAATATTGGAGTTTGTAATATATTATTTTGTAAATCCTATAATTTATAAAATATAAGTCATTTTTATAAAATTTTAAACTTTTTTATAAATTATTGAGGTTTGTAATATAATATTTTGTAAATTATACGATTTACAAAATATAAGTAATTTTTATAAAATTTTGCATATTTTTATAAATTATTGGGGTTTACAGTGTAATATTTTGTAAATCGTACAATTTATAATATTTAAGGCATTTTTACAAAATTTTGCATTTTTTTACAAAATATTAATTTTTGTAATGTAATATTTTGCAAATTGTATGATTTATAAAATATAAAATATTTTTATAAAATTTTATATTTTTTTACAAAATATTGGGATTTGTAGTGTAATATTTTATAAATTGTACGTTTTATAAAATATAAGCCACTTTTGCAAAATATTATATTTTTTTATAAAATATTAAGATTTGTAGTGTAATATTTTGTAAATTATATGATTTATAAAATATAAGCCATTTTTATAAAATTTTACACTTTTTTATAAAATATTGGGATTTGTAGTATAAAATTTTATAAATTGTACGATTTATAAAATATAAACCAATTTTATAAAATTTTACACTTTTTTACAAAATTTTGGGATTTGCACTATGAAATTTTGTAAATTGTACTATTTACAAAATATAAGCTAATTTTACAAAATTTTACATTTTTTTTACAAAATATTGAGATTTGTAGTGTAAAATTTTGTAAATTGTATGATTTATAAAATATAGGCCAATTTTATAAAATTTTACAATTTTTTACAAAATATTAAAATTTGCAGTGTAAAATTTTAAAAATTGTACGATTTATAAAATATAAGTCACTTTTACAAAATATTAGGATTTGTAGTATAATATTATGTAAATTGTACGATTTACAAAATATAAGCCAGTTTTATAGAATTTTATACTTTTTTATAAAATATTAGGGTTTGTAATGTAAAATTTTATAAATTGTATCACTTTTATAAAATTTTATACTTTTTTACAAAATATTAGGATTTGTAGTATAAAATTTTGTAAATTGTACGATTTACAAAATATAAATTACTTTTATAAAATTTTGTACTTTTTTACAAAATATTGATATTTATAATGTAAAATTTTGTAAATTGTACAATTTACAAAATATAAGTCAATTTTACAAAATTTTATAATTTTTTACAAAATATTGAGATTTGTAATGTAAAATTTTATAAATTTTAGTATTTATAAAATATAAGTTATTTTTACAAATTTTTGTATTTTTTTATAAAATATTAGAATTTATAGTGTAAAATTTTATAAATGAAAAACTTTACAAAAATATTATCTATTTTTACAAATTTGTTCACTTTTTTTTTTTAAATATTAGGTTTTGTAGTGTATTTATTTTTATTAATATAAAGACTTATAAAATATTACTAATTTTTACAAAAAATTTCATATTTTTTACAAAATATTGGGTTTTGTGAATGAAAAGATTTACAAAATATTACTAATATTTATAAAATTTTTCATTTTTTTGCAAAATATTTTGTTTTGTAATATATTATTTTATTAATGAAAGGATTTATAAAATATTATTAATCTTTGCAAAATTTTTCATTTTTTACATAAATATTGAGATATATAATATATTATTTTATAAATGAACCGCTTTATAAAATGTCGCTAATTTTTACAAAAATTTTCTCTTGTTTATAAATTATTGGGGATTTTAGTATATTATTTTATAAATAACTTCATTTACAAAATATCACTCATTTTTATAATTTTTTTTTTACAAAATATTAGGATTTATAGCTTATTATTTTGTAAATTAGTGAATTTAAAAAAATATCTGCAATTTGTTTAAAAATTTTATATTTTTTACAAAATAATTTTTTTAGCGTATTATTTTATAAATTAATTAATTTACAAAATATTAATTGTTTTGCAGGTTAAAAAAATAAGGTGTTAAATGACAGAAATAATCATCAAGTAATACGGTGATTTCAATAAAATATCTGATGATTTTAAGATAGACAAAAATCGAATTTTCAGAAACAATCAACGGGTGAGCAGGTGATTTTCAAAAATCACCTGGTAAATTATAGACATACAGTATTTTAAATTTTAAAAGTTACTTATATTTTCTCTCTTCTCAAAATATAACTATTTTTTATACAAATTTTCACTTATTTATATTTACAAAATATTGAAATTTATAGGGTATTATTTTATAGATAAAGACACTTACAAAATATCACCTTTAAAAAAAAAATTCCACTTATTTTCTACTATTATAGAGGAGATTAATTAATTAATATAGTTAATTCTCAAATTAATTAGGTTTCAATTTCATATTAACTAGTTTAATATAAAGATTTACAAAATATTATTAATTTTTATAAAATTTTTCTTTTTTTTTGTAAAATATTAGGTTTTATATTATATTATTTTATAGTATATCATTTTATTAATGAAAGGATTTATAAAATATTATCAATCTTTACAAAATTTTTCATTTTTTGCATAAATATTGGGGTATGTACTATATTATTTTGTATATGAACCACTTTATAAAATGTCACTATTTTTTGCAAAATTTTTCACTTATTTATAAAATATTTGGGATTTTAGTATATTATTTTATAAATAACTTCATTTACAAAAAATCATTCATTTTTATAATTTTTATTTTATTTTTTTTACAAAATATTAGGATTTGTTGTTTATTATTTTGTAAATTGATGAATTTAAAAAATATCAGTTATTTATTTAAAAATTGTACACTTTTTTTTTCAAAATAATTTTTTTTAATGTATTATTTTGTAAATGAACCATTTTATAAAATGTCACTAATTTTTATAAAATTTTTCACTTATTTATAAAATATTGGATATTTTAGTGTATTATTTTGTAAATGATTTCATTTAAAAAATATCACTCATTTTTATAAAATTTTTTATTTTTTACAAAATATTGAAATTTATAGAGTATTAGAGTATTATTTTGTAAATTGATGAATTTAAAAAATATCAGCTAATTGTTTAAAAATTTTACCCTTTTTTATAAAATACTTTTTTTAGTATATTATTTTGTAAATTAATCAATTTACAAAATATTAACTATATTGTAAGTTAAAAAAAAAAAAGGTGTTAAGTGACAAAGATAATCGCCAAATAATATGGTGATTTTAAGAAAGTCACCTGATAAATTTTAAGAATATGATAATTTTGAGATAGACAAAAATTGAATTTTTAGAAATAATTATCAAGTGAACAGGTGATTTTAATAGGAAAATAAGAGTTTTAAGAAGGAAAACAAGTTAAGCCAATAATGAAAATAAAAATCACTATAATCAATTTAAATATGATTATTTAAAACTCAATTAAAGTTTGACTTTTTTTTTTTTCAGAGTAATTATTGTACACACCAGCCTAGAGAGATCTCTTTCTTTCTTTCTGAAAATAGTCAGGCATAGACACATAGCTACTATATATCAAACCAATTACTGTACAATTTTCTAATTTCTATCCAAAATAGAATGTTAGGAATACGTCCATTCATTGCTCAATTTGTTAGATAGCAAGCAATTACATATGCTCATTTAGACATTTTTTTTTTTAAATACATTTAAAAAATTATTTGATATATTGATATCGAATGGCTTGACTTCGTCATTTTATTAATACTATTTATGCATAAAAAAAAAATTATGTTTAAAATCATGTTATTTTGATACATTAAACTTCAATTGAATAAAAGAAATCATGTTCAAAATCTAAAATTTTAGATGTAACAAAAAAAAATCTAAATTATTTTTAGAATGCATTGGGATGTCAAAAAAGTTGGCTTTTTTTTTTTTTTTTTTTAAATAGTGAGAGAATAATTTAAAACAAAAACATCCATTTTATTTATTTTTTTTACATTAGATCCTTATACATTGATTTGGTAACAATGAATTATGATATTTTTTTAATTTATAAATATATAAAATTAGATATTTATATATGTTTCTTTGAGTATGTTTCCTCACTAAATTCATAAAACATATATATTAAGGAATTAGGCTCCTCAAAATCAATATAAATATTTTTTATTAGTATTTTAAAAATCAAATTGAACCGATAAAAAAAATTAGGAATCGATTGAATGATCGATTTGGTCCATTTTCAATTACTCATTTTTAAAAAATCGGATAAAAATCCGGTAACTAGTGATCCGATTGACTCGGATTGGATTTTATCGAATAGGATGGATAAGACTTTTTTTTTTAATTTTCTGATCAAAATGGTGTCATTTTATTTTAAAAACTTTATTATTATTATTTGAACAAAATGGTATCGTTTTAAAAGATACAAAACAACACCATTTTGGTTTTGGCAGAAAAACAATCCTCTTTTTCTTTTATTCTTTTTTAAATTATTATTATTATTAGTTGCATAAATGAAATATATCATAATAATAAATTAATAACAACACACATTATTATAATATTATATGAAAAATAAATAAAATAAATTATCATCCATATTATAATAAGTCAATCTAAAACTCATCAAATTAATATTAGATTAAAATAAATAATTATAAATATAATTAAATTTATATAGAATATCATTATAAATAAAAATAATGATAAAAAAATTAAATTGAGCAAAAATTATATATATATATATAAAATTTTATTTTACTATTTATTTTTTATGTCTGAAAATTAAATTAAATTTAAAAAAATAAAATGAAAGAATTAACATTAAACTAATTGATATTAGCAAATTAATTTATGTTTTCTATTAAATAATATTAATTTAATTGTTTTTGGTTAATTGGTTCAATCCCGATTAAACTTATGATTCTCTATCTTTATCGGTTTTATGACCGGTCCAGATATGAGAACATTGTTTTATATTAAAATTAAAATTTTGGAATTAAATTTTTATTCTTTTTAATAAAAATTGAATTCAATTTGACTAAAAAAATAGGCAGTAATTTAATTTTAGTTAAACTATTCTGTTAAATAAGTGCTAAAACAAGTAATCAACACAATCAAGTACCATCAGTCATCTTCCAACTTGTAAAGTACTTTAATAGAAGTTCAGCAAATTACATTTGTCCCAGTAATAGTAATAATCATACAAGTCAATTAATTATCTTCTAGCCATAACCATCCAGAATCAAAAAATGAAGTGAAGGGACTGAGAATATTATTATTATTATTATTAAGTTCTGAAGCCTCTCCATTATTGGTCACAATAAAATCCTGCACTCTTTCCTCCTCTGAGAACACCAAAGGCGAGAACTCACAAAAATTAAAAACCTGATTATCTCCATTGTCAAAGTAATCCATCTTGAAATACTGTGCATCAATTTCAGAGTTATTAGTTTCTATGGAACGAATCAAAGATTCCGATTGTGTTTCTTCTCCCATATTTTTTTCATTACTGTCTCCAGTATAGCAGTTTGGGTTAACAATAGCCTTAGAGCACTTAAATGCTTTGACTTTAAAAACATGTGAACCCATTTTTGGAGGTGATGGTGAAACTGTTTCAGAAGGGAAGATTTCATTACTTGTTTTCTGCTCTTTCTGTATCCTTTTCCCCAAATTAGTCTTCCAGTAGTTCTTTATTTCGTTGTCAGTTCGTCCTGGAAGCCTCCCAGCTATCAACGACCATCTGTATATAAAGAAATTAAATTATGCAACTGCAGAAAAAAAAAAAAAAAAAAGTAATATCGAAGTCTATCTCTACAATTATAAGATTGTGAGTTCGAACTCTAATCAAAATTAAATCGATAAAAAAAAGAAAAAAATCCAAATTAATTAATTAACCTGTTTCCCAAAAGCTTGTGAAGCCTGATAATCAGCTCTTCCTCATCTGGGGAGATATTTCCTCTCTTAATATCTGGTCTCAAATAATTCAACCAACGAAGCCGGCAACTCTTGCCACATCTTTTTAGACCTATGCATATATTAAAAAAAGCATAATATATAAAAGCATAGTACTCTGATGTTGAAATGGAGACATTATACATTTAATTAATGAAACTGACCTGCTCTTTTGGGTACATTTCTCCACCTGCCTTCACCATGGACTTTAATGTATTCTGTAAGAATTTTATCTTCATATTTAGTCCATGCACCTCTGTTCAAGCCTTCCTTTACACAACAAGGGCTCCTCCCCATAATTATCTCTCCTCTCGAGACTTTGGATTTGGATTTTGTACTCTAAAAGCAATGATATTATAAAAATAATGTCTCTGGTACTTTTTTTCTTTTCTTTTTTATGAAAGAAATGTATATGGAGTTTTCAGGACAAAAAAATGTTGCCTACTAATTTACTATATTTTATGTTTATGTTTCCTCCAAACTAGGAGGAGGTGACCTATAATTATAAATATTATAATATCAATGAGTATATTCGTAGGCATGTCTTATTACTCTATATTTATAGACGCCCCTAAAATTTTGAGAGGTCAGCATTAATAGGAAGAAAAAAAAGGTTAATTTTTAGTAATTAATTGTCTTTTATATAAAAATATATTTTTAATTAAATAATTTTTTATTATTTTTTTATATTTATAGGAAGAAAATTAATTAAATAATTAAATAATTAAAATTATTTATAAAAATTTAATTTTAAAAAAATTAATTAAAAATTTAAAATACTAATAAAATATATGAAGATATTATGTACACTTTTAAATATGTGGTTCAAAGTTCCACTTAAAATCCACGTCACAGATCAGAAAAATAAAAATCGGATGCTTTTGTTTGCATGTGGAATGATTGGCACTGTTTGTTCCCTTCCCAGGAGGAGGGAAGGACAATGTGATTACCAGAATCGAGCAATGATTTTTGTTAATTTCATTGGATTTTCATTTTTCTTTCTCATGTTATCACTACCATTGCCAAGAAACCTGCACTTCTCAATTAAATGATCGGTAAAATAATATTGAATAACCATATTAATCAATTGATCATGATATTTTAATAAATTAAATACTTTTTATGACATATTTTTCATGGAAGCTGAAAAAAAATGTATATTTAATAAAAAAAATGAATAATACATTTTCTTAATTAATTAGTTGATAATATATATGAGTCCTAAATATATAAATGAGATCGCGAACTAATTGTTGTTTGAGTTTAATTTGAATTTGATTTACTTATAAATAAATTGAAATAAAATATATTTTTTATGTTCATTTCATAAATGAGTCGAGTTTAATCTCACGGGTATTTGGCTCATTTAGTGGACTCGTTTATTAGGTCTATATATTTATTTACTAAATTTAGTATAAATTAATATTATTTTAGATTTTTTTTTGTAATTTTTACTATTCTATTGTTTATTTATAAAATTATATATTCTCTTACATTTATTTAAATTGAATTATATATATATATATTAAAAAACTAAAGAATATTATTAACTATTTTATTGTTATTTAATTGTCACATTTTATAAATCTCTTATTTATTTTATATTATATAGTAATTATATCATTTTATAGACTATGTTTATATTTTATAATTTTTTATTTTATCGAATATGTTTAACGTGCAAAATTTTAGTCGAGTTTAAATATAATATATTTAAAATAAGCAGAGCTGGAATGATAATTTTAAAGTTTAAGTTGAGTTCAAACATAGTAAAAAATGGTGATGAGTCTTATGGTAAATCAATATCTTAAATCTAATAATAAAATGAGATTTTTTTAAAGCATAAACAATATATTATTTTAAAATTAAATATATGTTTCTTTTTAATGATTTAAAAAAAAAAAAATTATGAATGTATGAAAATCTGCTTCAATATGAGTAAAAAAAACTAGTTTAAATATTTTTTCTCATTTTATGTGATATCTTTTATTCTATATTTTTTTTTGAGTTATATTTTTTTTAAATATTTTGATAATCAATAATTTTTTTATAGATGATATGATGTATAAATAAAAATAAAAAATAAAAAATGAAACACAGATTATTTAGACTCAAAAACATACTCCCATTTTAATAATTTCTCTCAAATTAAATTCTCTCCTGTGCAAAATAATTGAGTGGAGGGTACCACATATGGTAACACAGAGCTTTCTGTCACATTAATTATTGAATATAACTCAATCGCACTCGAAAATTAAAAAAAAACAAAAGATATTTATGATGAACATGTGCTAATATATATATAAATTGAATTTTTAGGAAAACTACAAAATTGTGAAATAAATAATTTAGAACCATTCACAGATTAATTATATGTGACTTTTCTTGTATCCATACAATAAATTTTTAGGAGAGAATGATGTGATTTGTTCTCCAATAAACTAATTCCAGAATAAACTCTACGTTGGAAATTTTTATCATTATTATTTGTGAGGTAAAGTTAATTTGAAAGCACCTAGTACGTTATATATTATCACTTCTTTAGTTCTTTTCCTTGCAAACTAACTTTCTTCAAGACCTTTACAACTTGAAAGTTTGCTGCAGCCAGTAGTCTGCTAGCCCCATTCACTCTCTCTCTCTCATTTCAGGATAAGATGTCTAAATTATTTCAAGATTGGTTCAGTGTAACAACTTATGAATTGAACTTACACCAATAGCAATTGATAAAGGATCAAAATAATGGACCTATATTGGGTTTTTTAAAAAAAAATTGTAAAGAAAGTATATTTTTTGTCTTATATTTTTTTTATACGTCACATCTTTTATAAAAAATATTAATTATCAAAACATATTATAAAAATCTTGTTATATAATGACGAATATTTTTGTTGGTACCATCACAAAAACTGTCAACGGTATATGGTTGCTATATGCAAAATATCTTTTATATTAATAATTTGTTAGTAAATTGACGGAAAATATTAATGGTTAATTTTTCGTCGATATTTTATATTGATACATCCACATTTTCTTGTAGTGATATTTTAAAAAATAAATAATATAACATATAAAGAGTATAAAACAGAAAATAAAAATAGATAAAATGATAAAAAATTCAAATTGACATATAGAGAATATAATATAAAAGGTAAAATTTATAAAAGAAAAAAAAAAATTTAATTGGTGCTATAATGATTTCAAAAATTACTTTTTTTTTTATTTATTTATGAATTTTTTAGTGTCATAGTAGAGATGGCAAATATTTACTTTACTGATTTATAAATTTGGGGTACCCATGATTATTCATTTCTTAACATTTAAAAAGGATAAAAAAATGAAATATTAAATTTTTTAATTTTTAATGATGTCATTAATTTAAAAAAATTAATGCTTGTCTGCTGGAGTCTCACTAGGACATGAAACAAGTGGATCAATACTCAATTTACTTAGCCACCTGATTTATTGTTTTTATTAACTTTATACAGTGGATATTGTTGGGTCCCTTCACATGGGGCCCACTTATTGTTATGAATAAAAATAAAAATAAAAAAAAAAAAAAAAAGGGTGAAAAGTCAAGCACCGAATTCGGTGCATAAATTTGGAACTCAACTATCAACCAATTTTTGGTTGAAAAAGTTGCTCTCTACATGGCTATAAATAGCCATGCAAAGAAAGGCAAAAACAAGCAAGGCAAGGCAAAGGCAATATAAGGTGAGAAGAGTGAAAGGGAGAGAGTGGAGAGCTAGAGCAAAAGCTCTAAAGAAAAAAAATCTTGAGTGATTTTTTTTTTTTTGTTAGTTTTAGGAAATAATTCCTAAAATTGTGAGTGACAAAATAGTGAGAGAATTTTATTTTGGGTATTTTTGGGAAACACTTTGAGTGCCACTATTTTGGATATATCTCAAATCATTGTATTATTCCTCTAGTGTTATTCTAGAGAAGACTCTCTCTGTGTATCTACTAATTTTATTAGTGGAGGATTAATTTGAAGCTTGCCCGTGGACGTAGCCCAACTAAAGGGGTGAACCACGTTAAATTTGTTGTGTCATTTTATTTATTATCTTCTGCAGTATTATATTATTTCACTAAAATAGTTATGATATATTGTGCAATTAATTATTCGATATATAATTCTGTCTAAGGAAATTGGGTTTTAAGTGAGACCGATTGTGACTTCTCCAATCTTTCCTGAGAATTATTCTTAGTATAATTTTTGTACAATTATTCATACATTATAATTGTGATTTATCCCGCTGCATTATCCCAACAGATATCGGAATATCAACCTAATATATGGGATGGAACACACGGCTTTTTATTTCATTCTTTATCTAAAACTATATCTTAACATTTTAACAATTCAAATTTTCTATTCTATTTGATATCTCATCTTTTATTTCATCTCATTTTATATACATCACATCATTTTTTCAAAATATTTTAACAGTCAACAATTTTTTATTAATGATATAACACAAAAAAAAAAAAAATATGAAATATGAAATAAAATATCAAATAATACAGATGATCCGAATTTTAAGATATTAAAAAAATTATCGATAATGGTAAGCCATGAAGCGAAAAAGATAGACCAAGAAAACCTATTAACGTGCTCAAAAAAATTTGTATAACTTGACTGAAAATATATTAAAAATTAATTCATTTAAAAAATTTAATATAACTATATATATTAATTATACCATTAAAAAACATGAGTATTCAATAAGTTCAGTGAGAGGTCGATCTACTGTATTAGTATATTAGGATTTAAATTGGTCAAATTTTCAATCGGTTTATTTTCATTTTCATTTCAATTGGTCAAACAAGTAAATTTTTATTATTAGAATTATATTTAAAATTAAGAGATTTCAATTTTGAATTTCAACCGCAACTAAATGTATAAATAAAAGTGAAATTAAACGTGTATATATATATATATATATATATATATATATATACATAATGCTAGTTATTTACTTATTATTTATAGATGATATATACAACAAGCTAGCTTGTGAAATTAATAGGACTAGAAGTATGGAAATCTTTAAATTTGCAGATAATGGATTACGTCTTCTTCTAAACCAAGAAATGTTGATAAACTCTGTAGATCAAATCCATTTTCAGGCCTTATTTCATTATTCTCCATAGAAACTGGAAGATTCAGATCCAAGATGACATATTTTTAATTATAAGGTTGTTGCTGTTGCTGTTGACATCTCCATCTGCCACATTTACATGACATTCATTAATTAACTCCGAATTTGGAGCCTCCTGTAGAAGATAATCGAAAATGTTCAAATCCATAAGAAGATCGTCATCAGCATATCTGTCTATTACTCCTGAACAAAAAGGCCTTTCTTGATCATGATTATGATGATTTTCCTTATCTAACGTTTGAGGAATCATTACAACCTTAGTGCACCGTACTGCTTTTGTTCGAAATAGTACTTCATTCGACGATAATGTTGTTTTTGCTGCTGCTGATGATGGAATTTGTTGTTGTTTGGTTGAATCTATAATACTAGTCTTTTTATTCTCTTCTACCTTCTTTCTCAAATTTGTATTCCAATAATTTTTTATTTCATTGTCCGATCGACCTGGTAACCTTCCAGCAATAAGTGATCACCTGATCAATAAGCCACGTAGTCATTACATTTCCAATTAATTTTTTATTTGATCATTTGATGTTATAACATTATATTATATTATAGTCCATATGCTGATACGCACGAGGCTTATAAATCAACAAATGTTAACATTCGCTTACACAAAATCAATTAGTATGATAATTATTAATACAATACTCACTCACTTATAAATATTTTATATATTTTATCATTATTTGATATATAATATTTTTCTCAAAATATTGTTTAAAATTTTTTTCATATTATAATTGAAAAATAAAATTAAAAGTCAAATTTGCAACTGGTTTAATACAGAATTCATTTTATAAAATTGAAATAGATATAAATATTCTCAATAAATAAATATGGTTAAGAAAAAATTATAGTAAAATGAAGGAAATAGAAAAAGATACCTATTGCCAAGGAGGTTATGGAGTTTGATAATGAGGTCGTCTTCATCATCAGAAAAGTTACCTCTCTTAATATCAGGTCTTAGATAATTCATCCATCGAAGTCTGCAACTTTTTCCACATCTGTTCAACCCTATTTAATTTGTCTGTATAATATATATGTATATCAGAAAAATTATAGAAATTACACATATAGTGAAGAGAAAAATACGCAAGTAAATTAATAATATATAGACATACCAGCTCTTCGAGGAAGGTCTCTCCACTTGCCTTGGCCATGGAGTTTAATGTAGTCAATGAGAGCTTTATCTTCCGAAGCAGACCAAGCTCCTCTGTTCACTCCTTCTTTGGCACAGCATGGCTTCCTTCCCATTTTTAATTCTTTCACTCTCTCTCTTCTCGTGCATTTATCAATAGACACGACATTATAATATATATATATATATATATATATATATATATATATATGAAGATTCTGTTCCAAGAATTCTAAGTCTTCTCCTTCGTAATGTTTGTGGAATAATGTTGCTAGAAATTATGTAATATTTCTTTTATTTCTTTCCATTTCATCCAAAAAAAAATTATATATAAATTAAAAATTTCAAACTACTTTTTGGTGTAATTAACTTTTTATATACCAAATTAATTATAAACAGATATTTTAAAATTTTATTACATATATACGCATTAGTTTACTGAATATAAAGACACTAAAAACCTCATAGTATTCATATATAATTTTCACATTACACCTAATATATATACTATGTATATTAAATTTTTTCTTTATAAATAAATAAATATTTCTCTATATATGTCCATTATTTTGCTTCATATAAAAACACTAATACCCACATAGCATTCATATATAATTGTCATATTAAACTTAGTGTGTATATCAGATGTAACTAAATCATATATATATATATATATATATATATATATATATATATATATATATATATATATATATATATATAAAATAAATTTTTTTTAAATAAAAAAAAAATATTAATTTGTTT
>CANXYC011157349.1:0-24099 GCA_948193065.1 Aleurites moluccanus
TATATATATATATATATATATATTTATATTCTTCATTATGATAGTTTTCATTTATGTTGTCCACAAGTATTTGTTAGTATTACGATTCTCGATTGAGGAGAATGAGGTGACTGTTCAATCTAGTATAAGTACTTTAAACTGTTCATGAGCATTGGACTCTTATCTCGGGCCATATTATATCTAGAAAGGCCATCACCTCTGTTTATTTCCCAGTCAGTACGAGTTACTAATGGTATAGAAGCGGTGAGTCCCAATCTTCTTGACTGGATGTCAGGATAAACATATAGATACTCATTGGATGAGTGATTGAACTGTGATGCTAGATGAGTAATTGAACTGTGACGCTGGATGATGATGAAATGGGATTTTACTGTCAGTCAATCATTCGTCATCCAGATCATGATAGTGCATATGATCCTTTGACTTGAGATGATATATATTTCATAAATGGGTGGTTAAGGTTTGTTACTACTTATATGATGGGGTTAACTATGCACCAACATATGGCATGTGGTGACCTTAGCTAGTTACATATATTGAGGCATGTGATCAACCAAGAAAGGATTCGTTCCTCCTAGTAAACGGAGTCAAGATCCTATGCCATCATATTCTTCTTGATATGAAATCCTTGGCCAAGGTGTTGACATCAAGAATTGAGTTGTGATGTGGCTATAGTTATCTCGGTATTAGTGTTTGACCAATCCGTGTCCTTAGCCAAGATCAGGATCTTAGAACGAAAGGATTGGAGTGCACGGTAAGCATGATCGCTAGATTCATGGAATGTGAACCTCTGTCTGAACATTGATATTCAGTTAGGTAGTCATGGCATCTATTACTAGAGGTTAACCATGATTTATGAGAATCAATCAGGAAGAGGGATTTCTTAGATTGGACAAGAAAGCTTTCCTGTGATATTAAAGGGTAATATCATTTCCCATTACCAATCGAATATGAACCTAGAAAGTCACACAATATAAATGTATTGCTT
The DNA here is from genome assembly GCA_948193065.1 of Aleurites moluccanus. Taxonomy (NCBI): domain Eukaryota; kingdom Viridiplantae; phylum Streptophyta; class Magnoliopsida; order Malpighiales; family Euphorbiaceae; genus Aleurites; species Aleurites moluccanus. The sequence continues at coordinate 989 of CANXYC011157349.1, forward strand.
TTGACTTAATTATCTTAGTAATAGAGATAGAGTAGATTATTAAGTTAACGCGGTTGCTAGCATAACTATTTGCTTGATTCCCAGTAATTGAGATTTATCGAATTAACCTAGTTTGCATAGTTTGTAAACAGGAAGGGTTAAATTGATGGACTAGTTATTTGGTGCTTATGGTTCGAATGGCTATTGAAGCCTTTTCATTTAATGTGGGCTCAACCACATTGGATAAATGGAGAGAAAATAGGTTTTAGGATTTTTATGGTTAGTTGACTTTCTTTTTGGTAGGCCAAAAATCCATAAAGAGTAAAAAAGTCATTTGGTGGAGATGTAGAGATTCTCTACTAAATGAACTTTAATTAACCATAAGCTAATCTTAATTTGTTGTCTTTAACTAATTGAACTTTGATTAGCTTAATTAATCTTTCAAGATAGGTTTCAAAAAGTCAAGGGGACAAAGGCTTATAAGCCATTCAAAGCCATTTCCATCTCACCCACCATCTCCCATTTTGTCTCCTTATTAAGGCACTTAATGAATGAGTTGAAAAATCAATAAAATAGGTGAGTGAGAGGGGATGGACATCCAACACTTGATGGATAGGCATTTGGAAAAGCAAAAATCAATTTTGTGTTTCTTTCATATGCCTTAAAAGTTTTACAAGACACTTTCTTGATTTCTTCTCGTATTTCTATTTTTTTGCAAATAAGGTAAGTGTTGGCTTGATAAGGATAGAGAAGAAGCACCATTTGTATAACTAGAAAACCTCATCTTTTTCTTCCTCAAAGGTTTTCTTTGGTTGGTTTGGCTTTGCAAAGAGAACAACTATAGATAGGAACCTTTGGTTGAAGAAGGTGTCTAGTTGAAATATTAGCACTTGTTGACTAACTAGAGATACAATATTTGGTATACTTGGAATACTTGGTTTTGACCTTCAAGAGGTAATTCCTTAAGCTTTGAGTTGTTAAGTCTATGTATAATATATTTTGGCTATAAAATAGTAGATACTTATTGGGTATTCTTAGTAGTTAAAATTTTAAATAGCTTCCGCTGTGATTTTTTTACTTTAAACACACCCGGTTTGAAAATACTTTGCATACATCTTGTAACTCCAGTAGAATCATGGACCACCTCCCCTACCCTATTGTTTGGCTCCTCTTTAAAGATTGTAGCATCAACATTACACTTTAACCTTCCCACCATCGGTCGCTTCCAATAAAAGGCTCCTCCTTACATTGCACGATCACTGAAGCTGGCCTCTTCACTTTCGCATTCTGCTAGTCATGCAGAAAAGAAAGACTGTATTGCAGAAAATGAACAACATCAGCAGAAAAATCATTCCATAAAACATAATTATAAAAATTCCATATACTCTATAGGACAACACATATAGTTTCTATCTTGTCCATTCCTACAGTAGAAAAAAGACGGAAAACCCAGCTAGACATTGAACCCATATCTAAACCATCCACATAAAAATCAATACATCTCAAAATATGAGCAACATAAGTGCAGGAAAAGAATAAATGATCCAATGTTTCCTTACTAGAACAACACAACACACATTCATTAACCGAATTAACCCCTTTCATCAACAACCTATTGTGAAGTGGTAAAAAATTCCTTATTAAACACTAAAGAAAATATTTCATTTGAGAAGGAATATTCAACTTCGAAAGACGGTTCCAGTCCCCTCAACAAAAAACTCATTTTTAAAGCTTTTCATTGCTACGACTAGTTTATAACCCAATTTAACTGAGTACTCTCTATCTAAAGAATTATGCCAAATATAAACATCCTTAGACTCAGTCGGTGTTAATAGAATAGCACAAATAGCCTCCACATTTTACCTATTAAAAAGTTTTTGAAGTAATTTCACATCCTACCCTCTATCATTAGAGCCATTAAATTTTCCACTCTCAAATCACTAACCTCCAACCAAGGTAAAGACTGCAAAAGAAACTATCACTCATTTTCAACCAAGGATTTGACCAAACCTTAATATCCAAACCATCCCCCACCCTCCATTGATATCCACGGCTTAACAATCCTTTAGTTGCCAAGATGCTCTTCCAAGTGAAACTTGGATTATGACCTAAAGAGACTGAAAAAAAAAGTCTCCAGAAGAGAAATATCTAGCTTTGAGAACCTTAGTAACCCGAACATCAGGATTTTGAACCATATTCCATCGCTGCTTTGCCAGCATAGCAATATTAAAATTGTGTAAATCTCTTAAACTAACCCTCCCCAGTCTTTTTAAACACACAATCTCTTCTAACTACTCCAATGAATCCGTCTCTTCCATCCTCATTTAAACCCCACCAAAAAGAATTCATCATTTTTTATAATTCGTCACACAGAGATAATGGGATACAAAAAATACTCATAAAATATATAAGTAAAGCTTGAATAATAGATTTCAGAAGAATTTATTTACCTTCTCCAAGTACGACCTTTCAAAAATGAGAAAATCACTTTCTTATTACGACCAATAAATGAAGGCAATCCTATATATTTACCTTGGTTCAAAAAGGAATTGACACCTAGAACATTCTTAACCTCAGCAACAACCACATCATTCACATTGTGACTAAAAACACACTCGATTTCTGAAAATTCGCAGCCTGACTAGAAGCTCGCTCATATTTTTCAAGAATATTTTTCATAGTTTGTGTCTCACTCCGATTTGCTTTAAAGAAAAAGAAAGTATCATATGCAAATAAAAGATCTGAGACCGCTGGAGCCCTCCTACAAACCCTACATCCATGTAGCAAACCCCTTTACTCTACATTAGAGAGACGAGCTGATAAACTCTCGGCACACAAAATAAAAAGATAAGTAGACAAAGGATCTCTCTACCTAAGCCCATATGAAGGAACAATAGAACCCAACAATGTGCCATTAACATTAACATGAAATATAACTGATGAAACAAAAATATGACCAGCTCCAGCTACTCCATATGAAACACAATTTAACAAATTTTGTTTAAGAAAACCCCAGTCGACCCGATGAAAAGCTTTACTAATATCAATTTTCAAGACAACCTCCCTTACTACCACCCTTTTTATTTTTCATAAAATGCAACAACTCAAAAGCAACCAACATATTATCTAAAATAGACTGACCAGAAATAAAGGCAGATTGAGAGGGAGAGATATTACTTGGCAATAACTGCTTAAGCCTGTTAGCCACAACTTTAAATATTAATTTATATAGTATATTGCACAGAGAAATGGGCCTCAAATCTGATATACTACAAAGGTTGTCACGTTTCAGAATTAGGACAATAGTCATGTCATTAAGCACAGTAGGTAGAGACTTAGAACTCATCTAAGTCTTACATTTATTAACAATACTAAGCCTAACAATAAGACAAATTTTTTGATAAAAGGTCAGATTCATACCATCTGGACCTAGAGCCTCGTTAGGATGTATCTAATTAATTGCCACCTTAAACTCCTTAGCCGTAAATAGAGCCAACATAAAGGCATTATCCAAAGCAAAAACCCTATAAGAGACCGCCTTTAAAACATCATCCACAAAGCTACTGCCATTATTGTTCAAACTATGGAAATAATCCAACATAATCCTGCCCATACCATCATCATCATCACACCAATCTCTATTACAATCTTTAAGGCACTGAATTAATTTTCTCCTCTGATGAACCAAAGCAGAAACATGGAAATATTTAGTATTTACATCTCCCTCCTAAGGCCAAAAATCCTTTGATCTTTTTTTCTAATATCGCCCTTGTTAAGCCAAAACCTTTGATAATTCAAGTTTTGCGTTATTCAAAAGAGCAGTAGAAGAAAAACCATCTTGTTGACGTAAAAATTTAATTTTGCTTTGACAAGCACAAATACGGTTGCAGAAACTCCCAGTAATATGCTTGCCCCAATCAAATAATACATGTCCACAATTTGAAACACAATCAATAACAGTCCCATTCTTCATCCTGTTCCAACCTTGGCAAACCACAACCTCCAATCTCTATACAACAATAATGGAGAATGATCATGATAAAGTGCATACAAGTTAAACAACGCTCAGTGTGGGAACAAACCATGCCAAGTCGTTGTGGCCATAGCTTGGTCTAGATGCTCCTCAACAAAATTTGTTATGCTATGACCCCTTTCCCACATAAAAGCATGACCTACAGTATCTATATCTATCAACATACAATCAGACACAACTTCTTGAAAACCACTAGTCCACCACTGTGGATGGGGAACACTGCCATGCTTCTCCTTATAACTTAACAACTTTTTAAAATCACCCAAAATACACTAAGGTAAATTAGAGAGCCTTGATAAATTGTTAATAAAATTCCAAATTGCCCTCCGTCGACTGCGTTAAAGAAAGCCATAGTACTAGGTTAACCTCCATATAGCAAAACCTAGTTGATATCGTAAATCTATATGATTGTGTGAGAACCCCATGACCTGAACTTCATTCCTAAACCGCCGTAACACTGCCAGCACCACCACAACCCACCCGATCCACAACAAACTGACATTGAAACTTCATCTTCACCTTCAAATCAGAAATTTTATTTTCCATACATAACATTTCCATTAAAAAAACCACATCAGGTATATTAGAAGAAACAAGCTCCAAGAGAGTACGAATTGTTCGACGGTTGCCAACCCTCGACAATTCTAGCTTAAACATTTCATGGTTGTTGGCAGGATTGGAGTTCAGTTCCTGCCAATAAAAAATTTGAATTTTCCTGAAAGACCAATTTTGCATCTAACTTTTTGCATTCGATTCCATCATTATATCATCAGAGCCAACCAAAACCAAACATCTAAGCCGTTTTCTTTCTTCCATTAATTTCAAACCCACCTCCTCACTATCAAACCCACCATCCTCTGCCCCCAACATAGGCCCAATAGCATACTCAAGTCCAATTAAAACTAACTGTTAATTAGTTTTGAAATCAACACTCACCTTCCCGCCTGCTAACCCTACTGAATTTGAACCACCAATCCCACAAAATTTGTCCTTATCCCTAACTAACACCTCATTATCTCCTTATTTTTGCCCTTAAATCAAGCATCTTCCATCAATGGTCCTCCACCTCAGAACCACCTTCACATAACCAGCATTCACCATAAACATCAAATTGTCGACTAGTTATGGCCTTCAGCCAAACTCCCCATTCATGTTTAATCTCACAATCCTATTTAGTAAACAAAACCTCATAGAATTTGTTTGAATGACCCAGTAATCCACAAATAAAACAAAAAACTAGTAATCTTTCATACTTATATTGCACCCTAATCCACTCACCACCAAGCCGTTTGATTTTTTTCATCCGTTTCAGAGGTTGCCTAACTTTAATTGTAATCCTAACTTGCATATAGTTTCTAAGAGAGCAGAGTTATTTTGGGCATCATACTCAACAAATTATTCGACAAAATTGCCCAACTACTTGCACACTCCTTCCCCAATATAGCCCCCGGGTAAATCATGAATCTAGACCCAGGGAGAGACATAATCAATTGAGATACAAGCATGGACATCACCCTGATTTAACTTGCAAAGCAAAAGAAGAAGCCCATTGAATGACCACGAACCCCTGACAACAGCTTGGTTCATATCAACTGGGTGAAAATTTTGAAAAAGATATCTCTGAGAAGGCAACTCCAGAACACACAATCCTTTCCCTGGTTGCCAAATACTAGCCATCCTATTCTTCATGGCTGTAAAATTAATACTTTTGGTAGTAAGAAACCTACCCATTAAACAAAACTCATAACCAACCTGAGTCCCATGATCGATGAAATCATAAAGCTCCAATTCCTCCTCCTCATCCTCTATCAATATTAGATTCTGTAGATGATCCTCCATAGCAAAATCGAGACTAGAAAAACACTAACTTATCATAAGAACAAGAAAACAAACTTACCAATAAGGAAAGAAAAACCACATATTTGATAATTCAATGCTTTTATGTACAAGCATCTCTTGTAAATGAGCCATTAACTTAAATCTCATACATTTATATTATTTAGAGATAAGCATGAAATATGATTCTCATATTTATTCTGCGGAGCATATTGCCTATTTTTTTTTTTTGACGGCTCAAATCAACCAATAACGTTATTCAAACGTTATCCAATCTTTAAAATATGCCCCTTCACTTAACAGAGTCTTTATTAGGATTTGTCTTCCCATGTGGACTAAAAAATAATAGGTAGATTATAATTTAGTCCCTAATATTCTCTTTTTTTTTCTTCTATATTTTAGAAATTTTCTTTAAATACTCTCCTCCCTAAAATACCCTAATCTTCTATATTTTTTCTATATTTTCTTTTTTTCATTTACTTAAGATTAGCATATTTATGAATATATATGAATATTTTTCTATATGAAATATTAAAATATAATTTTTTATTTTTATTTTTTTATATTTTAATTTAAAAATAAATAAATAAAATTATTTTTTATTTAATTAAAATAATTACTTTTAATTTAATTATTTAATTTGTTCTCCTGTTTTTTATATTTTTAATTAAAAAATTAATTTTTTGTATTTAATTAAAATTAAAATAATTGAAGATATATATTTTTTCTTATTTTTATATATATATAAGATCTTTTTTATTATTTTATTAAAATTTAACCGAAAAATTAAAGAAATGGACAAAATGATCAAATTTTTTATATTTAATTAAAATTAAAATAATTGAAAATATATATATTTTTTTCTTATTTTATGTATATACAAAGCCTTTTGATCATGTTACTACAATTTAATGGAAAAATCAATGAAAATTGACGAATTATAATAAAATGACCGAAAAAGCATTATATATATATAATTATTTTAATTTTAATTAAATATACAAAAAAAATTAATTAAATATAAAAAAACAAAAAAAATAAATTAAATAATTAAAATAAAAAGTAATTTTATTTATTTTAATTTTAAATTAAAACATACAAAAAAAAAATACATATGTATGGACATTTCATAAAAAAAACAAAAAAAAAATATGTATGGATATTAAATACATAAGGATATTAATATATATTTTTCAATAGTCTAATTTTAATTAAATAAAAAAGCAATAAAATATTAAAAAAATAGAGAAGATAATTATTTTTGGAATTAAGATATTTAATGTAAAATTTTAAAATATAGAAAATATAGAAAAAATAGAAAATATATTAGGTCAAATTTTAAGGAATAAATATTAATTTATCATTATTTCTTAGTCTATGTGGAGCTCAAGAAAAAGTCTGTTTAAGTGAAAAAGTGCAGTTTGAAATTTTAATAACATTAAAGGTTGATTTGTACCGTCAAAAAAAAAAAGGAAAAAAAAAATGCATGCACTCCCCCAAAATAAATAAACATGAAAATCATATTTAAACCTCATTCCTATTATTTAATAATTAATATAATATTTACAACTAATTAGAATCGAGTAAATTAATATCAATTTTTAGCAAGCTGCATCTATTGATGATTAAAAAAGCTACTGAGATGTGCCAACTATACGTAATACTAGCAACCAGAAATTACTTGGTCAGGGACGAAAGTCGTGTTTTCTTCCTGATGGCACCGTGACAAACTAGGCAGAAAACAGGGATATCTAAAACTACACTGAAGATATGAATAGATTACTGCCTGATGTGAAACCAATTTTTATTTCCATTTTCAGAGCTCAGAAATTGCAATATCGTGACGAACCATCAAATAATTTCTTAAACATGGTGTTTCCAGTTGAGTAGGTAGTTCCCATATCCAGCCAATAACCTATGAATAAAAGAACAGAGACAAATAAACAAAAATAGAGGAAAAAGGCAAATGAAAGATATCTGTCGGCTCCATCTTGCAATAGCAATCATATGGTATTGCAAGAAATCAACCACAGTCGATGCTGCAAAAAATTTACATACATGCGTTCAGGTCACTGCCCATCGTATTCTGTAACACAAGGAAAACACCAGTAAATAGGTTGTACAAACCATCAAACTGCCTCGGCCATTCTAAGCATCAAGCATCTAGTAGGTTGTAGACACCATCCATCAAAATAAGTGGCTTTTCTGTATAAGAAAAGAACAGCATCAGAAAATATCAACCCATTGCTTGTTATTGACTGGTTATAAGCAAATGATGGCAGCAAAAATGAAATGAACTATTGAAGCATAAGCCCTGGATAAGATGCACAATCAAAGTTGTATGCTAAGCAAAACACCTTTCAAATCATTACATTGATTAATAAGTGAGCTTGCAGCAACCGAAAAGTAAAAATAAGCTGAAAAAAATTATCTTCTTAACATATTTGCCATTAGGACCATGAATATTTGTAGGAAAAAATCAAACCAAAAATATGATCATGGAGCACATATTTTCCAGAGAAGCAACTGCAAATGCAGTAGTAATTAATAGCGAACGATAATATTGTGCAGATGGTTTCTGCTGCCTAAACAAAAGGAGCTTCTCTACATTCCCATTGCCCTTAAAGAAAAATACGCCGAGATGCCAGATCTGTATTAGATACCAATCGAACCATTAGTCCAGATATAACAATTTGTAAAAAACAATAATGTCATATAGTTATCTTACTATTACAAGCCCAGTATAACACCCAGTGTAACATCAAAGAGAGTAAAAAATAACAAAGTTCCATAGTAACATGAGGGAAACTCTTCTGATAATTCAACAATTTCATAAGAAATTTAAAAAAAAAAAATGAAAACCTTAAATGGCCATTTCAGACAGCCACTTCATCTCTTTCTACCACCACGCTCCCTCAAAGAAAGAGAGAGGGTCTCTCCTGGCCCAATGTTGTAATAGGCAAGAGACAGATTGTCCTTTAGAAAACCAGGTTTTCCACTCAGCTTCTGCTTGTTTGCTGGAAGTTGGATCTCTCCGGCAATTTTCTCTTTTAGACTGCCAACCGTTTCAGAAAGTGACTGCACTGTAAGCTCCAAAACTTGCCCTTTGAGATTTCCTTCATCAACATTGGGAACAGAAATAGTGATGCGTACATGTCCCTGCAAAGGTACAAATTAAGTCAAGTAATCCGTACATAAAAAAATAACATGACAACTAGAGTAAATTAGTAAAACTTGGCCAAAGAATGTAAACTGTGAAAAGGACGCATGATTTAGAACTTTCCATACCAGATGTTGTGCCAGAAACTGATCTTCTGGAATAAGCATAGAATCAAGTCTCTGTCTCTTTGGCTCTGGTTCATCTGGAAGGGGTGGAGGAGCATCCTCAGGTGGAGGTGGTGGAGGCATTCCATGAGGCAAAGGTGGTGGTTGCTGCATCATAGAAATTGCAGGTGGAGGGATAGGATTAGGAAGTGTGATAAAAGGTCGATGAATTGACATAGGAGTAAACTGAGCTCCAGGCGGAGGCAGCATAGGTATATTTGGTGGATTCCCAGACATTGATGCAGGCATAGGGGGTGGCCGATTCACCATAATGGGTTGCTGCCCAGATGCTGTTGGCATTGAGGACGGATGAGATGGAATCATTGTCATAACTGGTGGCCTTGGTTGGGGTACAGAAAATGCAGCACCAGGTTGAGCAGAATATTGAACTGTATTTGAAGGCATGCGAGGAATATTCAAGGCTAGTGTTGGTGGTGGAGGTAGAGGACGAACTGAAGGTACACCAGGTCGAGGAGGAGGAGCTGCTGGACCAGGAAGGATCCTTGCATCATTGTTAGCACCCTCACTTTGATCCTCTCCATTAACATTTTGAGACATAGCTTGATTCGCAGTGCGTCCAATGCTTCCAGTGTGACCATCCCATATGACCTGCTTAGGTTGCTCATCTTTCTTCTTCTCAATCTCTGCTTTAACTGCATTAGAAACTTCTTCTTCGGTGGTGCCAAAGATATCAGGACGGGTCCGTGCAAGTCCCACAATGTTTCTAGATATCTCATCATCCTGTGCAAGAGTAGTTTCCCGAATTTTGGCAAACATCCTTTCTTTTTGCTCCTTGTACTTGGGGTCAATTAGAGAAATCCTCATATGCTCAGACATCTCATTAATGGGAATTAGCTCCCCAGTAATGGGGGAAACAACAAACTTTGTGGGGTCTCTTTCAGTAGGGATCCTTTCCTCAGGCCTCTTCCAGTTCTTCACAATTCTCATTGGTTCTTCTGGTTCCTCATTAGCCTTTGCATGTTTCTTACCCTCATTCTCTTCAAGACTGGCAGCCCTCATTCCTTCTTCAACAAGTTGCACCTCTTCTTCATCCATTTCCATTTCCACTTCTTTTCCAGGCTCGATGATTTCATCTTCAACCATAGCAGTTATCTTGCTCCTCCTTATAACCTCCTCAAGAGTCATAGGAGGGGGCAAGTCTTCGTCCTCATCATCTGCAAAGTCTATTGACTCGACCACAACAAAATCATGCCAATCAATCATGGCCATCTGAATCCTCTCCTGCTCAATCTCATCCTCAGCTTTCTGTCTCGCCTGCTCTTGTGAGTGTTCCCACTCCAAGCGATGCAAGCACCGTTCAAGCACAGTGGTCATGTCAGCAACACTTTTGGTCAGTTTCTCAGTCAGTCCCTTTGGAGGCATCAGAACTTTTGAATAGGCATCTGCCAGCCCAGTAAAAAATGTGAACATGCTGTGAGTAGGCTTCAGAAAGTGGAACTGTGGATTGTTAATCTCCCTATTTGTCAATCCAGTCAGGAATGCTTGGCCATTTCGAGCAACGAACTGAGCAGTAAGCTTAATAATATCAAGTTCCTCTCCTGTGATCCCCTCAGGAAGCCAAATAGTATACTGCTCAGCTTCTGGGGGTTCAAGAACCTTACGAGGAAGTGGTCTAAACTGGGCAGCAGGGTCAGGCTTTAAAGCACTTTCACTACTATCAGGTGCAGAAGCAGGAGCAGATTGAACTGACTCAATGGCAGCAGAATCTGCAAGCTGCGAAGGAGGCTGTTGAGCAGACGATTGATTCTGTGCACGAAATTCAGATAAACGATGTTGATAATATGCATGATATGGGTCTGAGGGATTCAAAAAATTGAACTTGGCATTGTTAGCATTATTGGCAATAATCCTTTTTTCAAACTCAGGTCCATTTTTCGCAACAAACTGTGAAGTCTTGTCCACAATATTCCTTATATCAGGAGGGGGATGGATAATTCCAATAGTTCTCGTGTGGGTTGCAACAGGGGCTTTGTTCTGATCCTCATTTACTGTTTTATCTTCTAAAACTTGAGAAGGGGGAACATCAGAGTTGTCTCCATTAGTAGGAGGTGCGGGAAGAGACAAGATTGCTGTGCCAGGCATTTTTTTTCCACTTGGGCAGGGACTCAAAAAACGACTAAAAGATTAAAAGAAAAAGCCAGAAATGGTAAATGTAGAGTGCTTTGACATAAAATAAACCCTGCAGAAAACAACTTCCATATTAATTCAAGCCAAAATTAAGCATAAAACTGAACCCAGAACCTAGATTCTATTAAATCAGCTTAACATCATATCAACTAACAAATAGGAGATTCAATCTGAAACCAAAAACAAAAATAAATCTCAATAAATTGGCAGAAACTGTTGTATTAATTAGGTTAAGTTAATCCACATTGTCAAACCTATCAAGTAGAGAAAACAAAATAAAAAAAATTTAAAAACCCTAATCAATTGAAACGAACGAAAAATAAAACAAAATTTACTTTCAATGAATCGAATAATGGAATAGCAAATTATAATAATGGATTAGAAAGAACTCACGAGCAGAGCAGAGAAGTAGAATTAGGGTTTTTGGATCTTTGGTGGAAAGAGAAAGACTTGGAGACCCAAAACGTTTTCTCTCCTCGGATCGCAGCCGATTGCCCGAGTTTTTAATGGCCAAATCTATATATATTTATATACACCGAACCAAACCTGCCGGTCGAACCGAAAAAACCGAGAACCGAATTAAGGATCGATCCGGCCAGCTTCCAAAAATTCGTCCCCTAAAAATCGGTGAACCGGATTGATTTTTTCGATTCGAACGAGTCAGTTTTTTTTTTTTTTATCAAAAATAATAAATGTTAAATTATATTTATTTTCATCATATATATAATAAATATTAAATTATATATACATATATATATATACTTATTTTTTTCAGTTTAACCGATTCGATTCCGATTGAACTTCTAACCCTCTGCCTTTACCGATTTTTTAATCGGTCTGATTTTAAAAACATTAATATATATATATGTTAATTACTATTTTCATGTAAAATAATCAAATAAAATAGGTCATCCCAATTTAGATCTTTTGTCTCATCTGGTGTCCCATTTCCTATCACATATACCTCTATATGCATCACATCATTAATAAAAAACTGTTAGTTGCCAAAACACTTTAAAAAAAAGTGATATGGCGCACATAGAAATATACGGGACAGGAGATGGGACACCAAATGGGACAGAAGATTCTGATTGGCCCTCCCTGACCTTTCAAAATACACTAACTCCTTCCTGACGAATGTTTCGTTATACTAGTACCCATTCCGTCTAATTTTGCCTAAATTTTTCGTTAGTTAAAGCTAAAATAGTAAAATATATTCTTTTAAAGACAAAAATGTCATTTTAAACTTAAATTCTCTCCTGTCTCTTTAACCCTAATCTTTCCTTCTCTTTTACCATCGCATCGCCACTGCCACCGAAAAATCTCTCTATGTTGAGATCTGAAAACCACCGTAGGTAGCAACTGAAAGGTCTCCATCCTTTTCTCTCTTCATCAATCTACAAAAAGACCAAGCGACACAAAACCTTTCCCCCTCTTTTCATCTTCACAAAAAATAATGCAAGAAAAAATCCCTAGTGGCCATACCATCCATAGCACTTCTCAATTCACTCTCATCTACAATAAAACTGACATCCCGATTTTCTCAATTTCTCTATATCTCTAAAAAAATAAAAGTTGCTTAAGAGAAGGCGTCTTTGCAAAGCCAGAACCCATAGTTAAATTTCCATGATTATTTGCCTCTAATGGTTCACAAGTGTAACACCCAGTACTTGGAACCTCAGAGTAAATATGTGTTTGTTCATGTTTATTTGATAAATGTTAGCATGTGTATATGTATATATGCATGGTAAATAATCTAGAATTTATCATGATTGAGTATAGATTACTCCTAGAATGATTATATGTTGAGACATGATGAGTTATGACTGATTTTGAGGTGCTAAACATGTGTATGTATAAGTTGATTGAGTTTGAATAAGTTAGAATAGAGAAACGTGAGAGATTCTCATCAGCAAGCCTTTCACGGGCGTGACGATTTCTCACGGGCGTGAAGTGTTCTTCACAGGCGTGAGACATCATTTACCACCATGAGAAAAGCTTCTGTGTAAATTGGCCAACTCTTCATATTCGTCTTCACGGGCATGAAACGTCCCATCACGGCCATGAAAATCTTTTTGTCCCAGACGTGAACAACTCCTTTCACGGTCGTGAAGCCCCTCTTCATCGATATAAAAAGTGTCGGGTCTATATGTATGATAGCTCCATTTTTCATTTTCAACTCCTTTTCTCTTCTTTCTTTATAAATGGTCCCAACCACCCTCATTAATATTCATCCTCTAACATTTATTTCATCATAATACATTCAAGAATTTTAAGAATCCAGATATCTCAAGAATCTCCATTCTAGGGTTTCAAAATAATTTCTCAAAACTCATTTCAAAGTTCAAGTTAAGCTAATTTATAGCTAGAATAGATGATTATAAGTTATGTATAGATGTATAAGAGCCTTAAATAGAATTTATTATGAATTACATGAAATGTCCAAGGATTTAGGGTTTTGGGTGAATAGTAGCTATTCATCCCAATCTTTAATGTTCTTCTAAGAGATGTTAAAATGGATGTTAGGAAGTATAATAAGACTTTTCAAGATGATTAAATCATAAGGACTATAACCATATGAACATGTATGATTAACCCTTAATTTGTGGATATTGAAATTTTGATTTAGGAATGGAAACCACAAGAGACTAAGGAATAATTCATGCTTCTCGTATTATAAGAGAGAATATTTTGCAAGGAATTATTTTGAGGTAAGTATGAACTATGTTAATGTATGCTACTCTTTATAAGTTTTTGCTTGTTACTTCTTCCTTTCTATATATGCTTTATTGAACCCATTGTTGATGAACTAAACTAATAAAATCATAATTGTTAACTACAACTTGTTAAGACCCTCTAAATGAACCAATTTCATGAATGACTTGGTCATCGTTTTCTTGGACCAAGATCATTATATGTATATCTATTTTTATGATTGACTAAATATGCATAAATACGTGATGATGGTCTTGTGACCACTATGTTTCTTGATAATATGTCCAAGTTATATATATAATCCATGACCCATATGTAAATAGAACACTCTTCCAAATGAGAGTTAGTTCATTGGTCCAATGTGCACATCGGGAACCCAGCTGACAGGATTTTAGTCAGTGTCCCTTCTAGTTGGGGACCAGAAATACTAGGCATGTGCCTCACACAAGCACATGGAGACGTTGAGGTGACAAGGTGCACCAATACGCTTATGTTTCATGCTATGATCTGTTATGAGTTCTATTTCATGATATGATTTATAGTGCCATTCTTTGTAGTCACTCACATGTTAAAGAAACCATGATTGTTTATGTTATGATTCCTTGTGTCATGATTCTTATAATCTATTTCCTTATGATATTTCAAAAGTATATCGAATATATGTTTAAGTTCATACTTATCCTCTATATCTTTATGATACTTGTAAGCATTAGCATAGTTTATATCTTACTGAGTTAAAGACTCGCTCCTCTTTAGTGGATTTCAAGTGTTAGATTAGGCTGCGAAAGAGTTAATATTGAAGATAGAGCTTCTTGATCCTTTCTCCACAAGAAGACTCACTATGTAAAATTTTGTCTATTATGTCGCAATTAAATATGTACTTATATATATTTATGTATTGAGAAGTTATTTTTAGAGCGCCGTAGTGATGTTTGGAAATACTATTACAATAGTTGATTGGAAAGTATGCTTCTAAAGTTTCCCTTACAACTTGTTGAGTTTAAATAGGAAAGCCTATAATGACATGATAGGCTAAGATAACACAATGATGATATATGTATGATATGAGCATGTGATGTACTTGAGATCCAAATTATCTTGTGTTCTACAGGTTTATGGTGGTCTTACGCCTATCCTTGCCCTAGGACCATCACCCCACTGGAGTTGGGGTGTGACAAAAGTGGTATTAGAGCTATAGGTATATAATCCTTAAGATAGAAAGATAGATGTATGTGTATGTTCCCTAGACGAAGTGTTGATTAAGATAACTACGGAGCGTAGGTTTTATGTCTTGTTTATTTTATGTATTTCTTTAGTGTGGATCTACGTTAAGTATATGTGTTGTGAGTCTAAGTTTGTTTGTTCTTTTCATTAGTATCGAAATGCCTCCACGACATATTGAAGGGTGAGGACAAGGCCATCCCATTTTCCATTTGATAAATGTTTAGTATATGGGATTGGAAGTGATGAGGTTCCTCATATGCCACGAGTGTATGTGGTTAACATGGCTCGATAGATAGATCAACTACAGAGGAATTCTAAGATGATAATTGAGTTTATCATACAACAAAGACAATAATAGGTACCTCTGGTACAGGTAACTCCATAGGTGCCAGTTCCTCCTGCATATCCTTAAGTTATGCCTCAGGTAGATGAGGTATCATTTGAGAAGTACCTTAAGCCTAAGCCCTTGAAGTATAGGGAGATGGATGATAGATTTGAGAGGAAAGAGAAGAAGAAAACTAAGATAAGTAGTTCCTCTAGGCACTAGTGTGGGATGAAAAGTATGGGAGTGACTTATCAGTCAGCCCTCCAAAGCAGACATAAAGGACTTTCTGGGAGATCACAGCAGAGCCAGAATCCCTCCAGATCAGCTCCTCAGACGAGTTATGGTACAGTTAGATCTGTATCACATAAGACTAATCCTTTATGTTTTACATGTGGTAAGTTCCATAGAGGACCTTGTTTCCATGAGATAGGAGCATGCTATAGATGTGGACAACATGGTCATTTACTTAAGAATTGTCTACAACCAACTTTTGAAGCTAGACCTCAAACTTCTCAAACTATATTTCAGAAGGATAGAGAGATGAGTGTTGGTCCACAGTCAGGTGTGGGTCAAGGCACTTTGGGTAGGATTCTAAAGGCTAACAAGGGATCAGGTCAGCATGTGACATAGACTTCAAGATCAGTTTCTACAGACAGAGGTAGAGGGAGAGTTTTTGCTACAACACAACCAAAAGCTTAGATTGCTAAACCAATGATCACAGGTATTCTTTTGATTTAAGATTTGTTTGACACAGTGGTGATTGATTGAGGGGTTATGTCTTTCTTTGTATTATATTACCTTGCTAAGAAGTTGCATGTGCTTAAGAGTTGCTTGAAATGTTTTGGATTTCTTATATTTTTTGTAGAGGAAGAGATTGAAGTTATAACTTCTACTTTTTCATATGTGATGTTATAAATAATAAGAATTAAGATGTGGATTAGTGGATGAAATGTTCAAATTATTTATAGACAAGTTATCATAGTGTTTGTCAGTGATATCCTTGTGTAATCTAAGAGTAAAGAAGGAATATAAAGACCATCTTTGGAATATGTTGTGAGCTAAGGAAAGTGGATATGTACAATGATGGAAGTTATGGTATAGCAAGAGTTTGAAAGCATGATTGTGATTTGGAGTTAGCCATGGATGAAGACTTATAATGAATAAATTGTGTAAGGATGGTATAATGATGTTATATTAGTAACGGGTGATATGATCAAGTTTGATGCTAAAAAGGATCAGAAAAGAGTATAATGATAATACATATTAAAATAATCAATAATTGATTAGAGATGGTTCTGTGTATGTGGTTGATGAGAAGGTAAGAGTTATATTTTAACACTCATGGGCGAAAATCTATAAGGAGAGAATGTAATACACTAAGTTTTGTTTAGTGGAATCTATGCCTGATTGAGGAAGCATAATATAGTTTATGACTCTGATAAGTTCTGATGGTGTTCCTGTATATGGGAATTTGGATGTACCTCTATATCATGGTGAGATTTGAAATGATTCGAAATGGTAATTTAATTCATGATATGTAATATGATTTAAGGTTCTATAAAGCTATAAGGAATTGATTAGAATCATGAACTTTTGGTATAAATGATTAATATATATTCTATGGTTACATGATGATGTGACGTTATTATAGGTTCATAGTATAAATTATGCATTATAGAATAATTATGATATTGAAGAGACAAAATGTTTGACTGTGAGTGAAAGAATCTGTATATGATTAGAGAGATATAAGTTATGATTTGTTATTAATATCTAATTTCATTAATATGATGTAAGAAAAGATGTGCTGAAAATTATAAATAAGTTAAGATAACATTAAAGTTAAATGATATCAAAGATGTGTAGATATTTCTTAATAAGTATAGAATTGACAAATTGTTTGAGAATTTAATGGAGATTTTATTTTATATGATAATGGTTAAAAGTCATATTTACAAGTATAGCTGATCTAAGTAATGATGATAGATGCGTGAATTTATCAATTGTTGAATGGTAATTTGATAATAATATGTATTATTGTACGATATAATTATCACATAAGGTTAGATTATAACTTGGAAGTCTATCTAAGAGCTAATGTAAACTGTGTAATATAAATAGAATGATTTATGATCTCAATAATTTCTATGATCTGTTAGCTAATGAGCTTGGTATAATACAAATAAGAGACAAGAATAAGTATGGAGCATGGGCTTAGAAGCTTCCTAAGAGTTAATGGTTGATACTCGGCTAATGTTTTGTTGAAGGTCAAGTTATGATAGTGTTTTGCTTATTCCAAGAGAATGTCTAGTTTACATTGTAAGTTGGCTAATTAATCTACTATTATTGATATACTGATAGTAGACTGTTTTTAGTGTATTAGGAATTATTATGTAAGCATATTTGTGTTGAACTATAGATATAAATTATGATGTAACCTCTTTCTTATATGGTGTTAAAGTGATTTTGGTTTGATTTTTGAAATTCTTAAAGAGACTTTGTGATATGATGTTATGTTTCAAGTATGAACCAAAGAATTAGTAATATAGGAGTTTATCTCTGAAAGTTTTAGTAAAGCAAAGGCTTAAAAATTTGAAGGATTAGTCAGACTTCTGAGATGAGAGAAGGATTCAGAATATGAAAATTTCATACTAGTTAAACTACCAAGCTAATGTTTGAAGTCATTCAGGAAGATTGCAGCAGAAGCAAGTTATTTTACACTTGATATACTGATGAGCATGGATACAATTAACTCTATCCTTTTGAGGTATATAAACCCCCAGTGTTTCACTTGTGGGAGATGGCATGGGGAAAAAATGTTATTTTGAAACAGATGCATGGTTTAGGTATGGATTATCAGGGTATTATGTGAAGAATTATCCATATAGGTCTAGGAATAGAAATATATAGTTGGAAGAAGAATGTATGAGGTGATGAGATTGGTTAGGGTTTGAGACAAGTTATAAGTCAGTCACTAGGATGAGAGTCTATCGATAGAAGCAGAAATAATTGTTTTAGTTCAACAAAAGGTTTGGATTCAGAATGAAGGATACAAGTATAGTTATGTGAGGATTTCAATAAAACATGAAAGTATGAATATATGCAAGATTTAATGATAAGAATATGTTATGAAAGGTTTAAGAAAATTGGTAAACAAAGAATTTTAAAGGTACTTATGAGATGGAATGACGTGTTTAATTATGGTATCATAAATGGAAAATTGGGAAATCCTAAGATAATAAGTGTTCCAGGAATAATATTAAGACAATTAATAGTCTCTTGAAGATGGACGAAAGTGTTGCTATAATAAGTACATAAAAAGAATGCTAAAAAGATATGCAAGTTAAAGCTTCAGAGTATGAGATGGGAGAAGTTTCTTATATGTTAACCATGCCCAACTTCAACAGTATGCATCCAGTACTTTATATGTCGATGCTTCGAAAATACATCACCGATCCTTCTCATGTGCTACAATTTCCAGTAGTGGACCTTCAACAAGACTTGACGTATAAAGAGATTTTAGTCGCCATTGTGGACCGAATGATCAAAAGACTACGAAATAAAAATGCATCAATGGTTAAGGTCCTATGGAAGAATCAAGCAATGAAAAAGTGCACTTAGAAAAGTGAACAGAGCATGTAGGATAAGTGCCCTTATCTATTCCAATAGCAAGGTAAATCTTAAAATTCAAGGACGAATTTTCTTAAGGTGGGAAGAATGTAATACCTAATATTTGGAACGCCAGAGTAAATATGTGTTTGTTCATATTTGTTTAATGAATTTTAGCATACATATGTATATATGCATGGTAGATAATCTAGAATTTATCATGATTGAGTATAGATTACTCTTAAAATAATTATATGCTGAGACACGATGAGTTATGATTGATTTTGAGATGTTAAACATGTGTATGTGTAAGTTAATTGAGTTTAGATAGGTTAGAATTGAGAAACATGAGAGATTCTCACTAGTAAGCCTTTCACGAGCGTGAAGTGTTCTTCACCGGCATGAGATATCATTCACCAACGTGAGAAAAACTTCTGTGTAAATTAGTCAACTCTTCAAATTCATCTTTCACGGGCATGAAACGTCCCTTCACGACCATGAGAATCTTTTTTTGCCAGACGTGAACAACTCATTTCATTGTCATAAAGCCCCTCTTTACGGACATGAAAGTGTCGGGCCTATATATATGATAGCTCCATTTTTCATTTCAAACTCTTCCATTTTCAACTCCTTTTCTCCTCTTTCTTCATAAATAGACCCAACCACCTTCCAACTCATTAATATTCATCCTCTAACATTAATTTTATCATAATAACATGAGAGAACGATTGATAAATTTAAGAACTTTAAGAATCTAGATATCTCAAGAATCTTCATTCTAAGGTTTCAAGGTAATTTATCAAAACTCATTTCAAAGTTCAAGTTAAGCTAATCTATAGCTAGAATAGATGATTATAAGTTATATATAGATGTATAAGAGCCTTAAATAGAATTTATTATGAATTACATGAAATGTCCAAGGATTTAGGGTTTTGGGTGAATAGTAGCTATTCATCCCAATCTTTAATGTTCTTCTAAGAGATGTTAAAATGGATGTTAGGAAGCATAATAAGACTTCTCAAGATGATTAATTCATAAGGACTACTACCATATGAACATGTATGATTAAACCCTAATTTGTGGATATTGGGATTTTGATTTAGGAATGGAAACCACAAGAGACTAAAGAATAATTCATGCTTCTCATATTATAAGAGAGAATATTTTATAAGGAATTGATTTGAGGTAAGTATGAACTATGTTAATGTATGCTATTCTTTATAAGTTTATGCTTGTTACTTCTTGTGAACACTCATTTTTTACACCCCTCAGACTCGCACCAACCCAAATGACATTCTCTGGAACCAAACCCGCGCCCTAGCAGACTCGGAACGGCCTCAAAACGAAGTTGGGCCACAGGTGCCGCCCTCCAGGCTTGGCATTGCCGCCAGAGGGAGGGGGTGGTCTGGGCGGCAACCGCCAAGCCCAAGGGCGACAGCGTGGCTCCTTGCCGCGACTGCAGCCCTTCTTCAGGACCTGTGCCGCAAAGGCACTGTGGCGGTGCCGCCACCCCCTTTTGGGGGTAATGCCTTCTCTTGCCGGCGGCAGTGACGATCTGCATCCGATTTTTTTCGAATCCCACATCGAAAATTGATGGGATTCGACCCCCGGAGCTTCTATTTTAAGTAGTGAGCCTACCCCCACCTTTCAGACATCTACAACGTAGGAACAACAGTCTAAAAATCGCCAAGAATCACAAAAAAGCCAGGAAAAAAAGACAAGAAATCATTTTCGTCACTAGATTTCGTCTTTTTTTCCTCTCCAAGCGATATTTTCTTCTTCTTTAGCTCTCTTTCGATTTAAAAGAGCTGCTATTAGGGGCGTATTGAGCCTCTCAGTTGAATTTTTCCTCGAAGCAAGGTCCCTCCGCCGATTCACTTTCTTGAGAGCTAAGAAAGCATCCCGACTCATCACTTCGAGGTGCCATCTGATCCACGGTGGAACTCCGCTCCGGAAGAGCACTCAGGTACGTTTTCTAACTCATCCTCTTTATTTTGGTAAAGCATTAAAATAAAGAATCAAAACATGATAAATTGGGCATAAAATCAACCCTCCTTCACGATAAGGAAGAACTGCGTGGGTTTTGATTCCCATTCGACGGGATACTCAGGCAAACTGGATGAAAGCTTCAAATCCAAAAACGACAAAAACCATCTCCTTTCTTTTGATTATTTGCTTAATTTTATTTGTTAAATATATTGTTTGAGGAATGTGTGATCAACCTAGAACCCATAAGGGCTAGAGTTGATATCCCCTATTTTTGAGGTTTTGCGATGTAATAATTTACTTTTATCGCTCTCTTTAATTATTTTATTCTATTGTTCATGCATTTATTTATTTGCTCTTGCATCTTATATGTCATTTCTTAAATTACTCATGAAAATCATTTTAAATCAATATTAAAATTGAAAGCCAAGTTCAACCGAAAACCTAGTCCCCGAATCCTCTTTGGTTTTTAAGGACTAGTACACTTTTTTCTTTGGGATAAAATTGGAGTCAAAATGGGGTTTTACCTTAAATTTTCCCTACAAAAATAACTTAAGGTGGCGACTTCAAAACATCAAAACCGTTTTCAAATAAAAGGCACTAAACTCATCTCCTCCGTGAGAAATTGCCCCATAATGAGCACTCCGATGCCCTAATGCCTCTCTCTTTCCTTTCGAAGAGGGCGGGCCCAGACGAGCGATGCTCGGGCGAGGCCTCACAGCTGGCGACTCAACTGGGGACAAACTTTTTTTCAAAAGTTAAAGAGGACTATCAATTGGTTGAAAATCTTTTCAAAAATTACTTTTTACTTGGCTTTTAGTTTAAACCTTGATTTTCATGCATAACTACATCACCAGTTACGAAATGCAAACTTTGGATAGCTAGTAGCATTGATCCAATAACTCTTTTTGAGTATGTTGGGAGATAGCGAAAGCATCCACCCCGCGACGAATCCTCAAAGATCTCTTTGAGGTGTAACGAGCAGTAGTATTGTTGGACCCACGCGAAACTCGTTGTTTCACATAAGGTTAGGTATATCACTGCTTTAGTGTGACGGGTACCCTTAAACCAAGCCACCTAGCCTTCATGTAATGGACATTAGACCTTGGACCTTAGGGCCTATGAACCATAATAATGTTAAACTGTCATCATGAAACCTGTTTTCTTCATGCATACATGCATCTATGCATAACCATGCATTCATGCATTTTGTGGACTAAGAACCAATGAGTCAATGGTCTAAACCAAAGCTTTGAGCCCATTAGACCACCCGCAAAATCCAAAACTTTGAACCCATTAGACCACCTATAAAAACCTTCAAACCTTACCTTTTTTTTTTTCTATCCTTGTTTAGGTTTTGGACCACCCTAACCTAATTCCAAATGTTTCTTTCTTTTTAAAGGTACAAATGGAAAGCACAGCACCCGGTATGGAGGCCATAGAAGTAATGTTAGCTAGCCTACTCAAGAAGCAAGAGGATAACTTTCAGGTTGCCTTAAGCCATGCCCTTGATATGTAATGCTAATCCATCCTTAGTGAGGTAAAAACCATGATGGGCCAAGGAACAAGTGCCCCTCAAGTTGATGCTCCTAATACATCCTCATCCCTTCCACCGAACCCTGTTATTGATCTGACAAATAATGGGAGAGCTCCTGAAACTGTCATTCCACCACCTACTATCAATTTGACCGGCCACACTATGCCATCCACCTCCCTGAATCTTTTTCATGGAGGAGAGAATTCTAACTCAGCAGAAACCAAGAATCTGATGGACAAATTTGAAGCTATGTAAAAAATATCAAAAAGCATGAGGATTTGATTGACGTGGATTCACTTACTCTGTTCCCAAATGCTAGGGTTCCTCCAAAGTTCAAAATGCCTAGCATGGACAAGTTTGATGGCACTACCTGCCCCAAGACACATTTGAAAATG
>CANXYC011157445.1:0-10955 GCA_948193065.1 Aleurites moluccanus
ATATATATTATTTTAATTTAAAATATTGCCTTTTATTTTCTCAAAGTTTGCAAATTAATTCTTAAGCCAACTTGGTTGAATATAACTTTTTTTTTTTAAAAAATAAAATAAAGGAAACAATTAACATTTGGATATTCAATCTCTTATATAATGGAAGGAAATTATTTTTACTATATAAAATATATACATCAAGATAAAAGTATATGTAAAAAAAAAAAAATCAATTTTCATTAGATCGAAAGCAAAATTTTAATTAATATAACTACATATTTTGGTGTCTTTTTCTTGATCATTACATTTTTATTAATTAATTTCTACATGAATTCTTGGAAACCAAGAGTTTTAATAAAAAGAAAAAAGAAAAAAAACTATTTGAGTAGAATGGCTATATTATGTATAAACTTGTTACTTATATCTCAAATATTAACATCAAACTGGAACTCATTTCCATAATTCAAACGTACTGTTTAATCATTTCACACAAGTATTAGTATGCAAATAATTAAATTAAACTCATTGCCATTTTTTGAAAACTAAAATTTTATAAAGACTTTGTTACAAGGTTTTGATTCAAACCTATCTCTCTCTCACTGTGCAACTAATCACTCAAGAATACATGCAATGGTTTAAACGCACAATAGAACACAACGATTTTACGTGGTCCGAATTAAACCCTACATCCATGACTAGGATCTTTGATTCTTAACAGTTCCACTATATTGAACTCAAATTACAAACACTAAACCTTTAACCTCTCAAACAACTCTCAACTATTAAGTATATAGAGGCCAAGGAATAAAAGTCCTAAACCTTTAGACTTGATTATAACAAGAAATAACAAGAAAGATTAAACCCTAGCAATCTATAACTCTTTGCAAAACAGAGAAAATGAGGAATGCAAAAATGAAAGGAAATCTACATAATGAATTTAGGGTTGGCCATCCTTTTATATATTGTATAAATGACCAAAGTGTCCATGATATGCTTTTTGATTTGTTTTAAAACACTGCGTACCATTTTGGCTTTCTTGGCATGACAATTCAGCAAGAGTTCATGTGACAAATCTCCACCTTGACATGACAACTGTCACGACTAGTTTCCGGATCACGACGGTCCTAGGATGCGGGAGATGCCAATAGTGACCGGCACCCATAGAACCCAGTATCACATGCATAATCTATAACTATCCATTATTTATCTATTTACTTAATTACCATGCATTCTGTCATTTTGTAATTCTTACTGTAATTTAATGCAATTAGCTGTAACAATCATTATATCATACCATTTAATAATCACATATCTCATAATATTATTACATATATATAAATGTTCATATCCTAACTATCCCATATATACCCCATGGAGCAACTAGATTATGAACATCAAAATACAGAATTCAGAATATATATATCAAATGACAGCAAGCAAAAATCCTTGGATGGCAGATGATGGTATTCTGCAATCTATTCCTCTCCTGAAATGGGTAAACAATCAAAAGGTGAGTATATAAGATACTCAGAGAATCTATATGCATCACCAATGAAATAATAGATAACAAATGGAACAGTGGTGCCAACAGGTCAAGATAAACAATTACAGAATCAATAACAGGTGATAGAATAGTCAATGAACATGTCATAGGCTCGATATCATATGGAAAGACAGATAAAGGGATGGACTGTATGAAGTCATACAATCTCCAGTAGAATCAGTATGGAACATATGCGAACATACAGTCTCCAGTAATATCCATATCAGTAAGCATAAGACTGATAAGGTTTTATAGCTATAACCCCTCCTAGCTAGGGCACAAATAATACAATGTGCACATTGCCGACAGTATTTTTCCACTACCCTGTCGGAGTGGTAGCTCTGTCAAGCCACATTAAGATCAATATAAGGAAACAATATATCAATGGACACCATTATGTAACAATGGTATCCTCTATATCAATAAGCTCAATATCAATCAATCAGTTATCAATAGAATCAGTGGCATAGCAATAGATGATATATGAACAACAACAAGTGGTTTGGTAATTAACAAAGACATGGAACAAAAGTTAGCTCAACAAAGGAAAATGGTAGGCCAATTGGCATGCCAACATCGCTGGCGACAATGGCATTCAAATGGTAGGCCTATGGAATATAAAACAATAGGCCAAAGACAAAACAACTAGGCATTTAGTCAAACACTTGGAGGGCACAATTTGGCAAGCCAATATGTTAGGTTTAGGTACAAATTTGGCTTACCTATTTCAATCAACAACAAACCACAATTACAACAACATAATAGGTCTCAAAGAAATAAGATTAAACAACATCAAATGGATCAAAATGGCTATGGAATTCAAGACAAAAATAAGCACAACCAAGGCATGTGAATAGTAAAAGTGGTTCGGCCAAAACATGAAGTTTTCATATGAATTCTAATGCTCAATCTAAGATGTTAGGCATGTTATTTGATGCATATAAGACTCACCTAAGCTTTTCAAATGCTTTGGAAAATTGATTTCCATCCAAATTCTTCAATTGAGCCAATTAGGGCAACTTTGTCAAACCTTGTGTTCTACATCAAATTAACCACCAATTAGTTACCTAATAACCTTCAATTAACATATTCTAACATCAATTAACATAAACTAATACTAAATCATCAAACCCTTTCATACAACTTCAAACAAGCTAGGTAATTTAGGCATTTTCATCAATTTGCATCAATTAATACAATCTAAGCCATAAAAACAAATAAACTAACTTGTTACCTAATTGAGGTGAAGTGGCTGAATCCTTCCCTTCCAAAATTCTTGATTTCCTTTGCTCTTCCTTGCAAATTGATGATGGAGATGGAAAGAACTAAGTTATTTTGTTAATTTTTTATCAATTTCTCTAAGGAATTTTTGGTGAAAAGTTGAAGAAATGGATGGGAGAATGAATGAAGCTATATTTGGGAAGGAAGAAGGAAGAGAGCCAAAATTATTCTAAGTGTAGCTTTTGTACTAAAATCATATAGCAAATTACACTTTAGTCCTTAAACTTCCAAGTATTTAGGTATTGACCCCAACTTCTTCTGTAATTTATTCTGTTAATTTTGTCAGGATTTGGATTTCAAAGTGAAGAGTCAATAAGCTTATTTTAATTTATATTTATTTATAAAATTAGTTTCAGAGTCATTCTGTAACTCCGACGGACTAATTTCTACTATTCACCTTAAAGTTCCTTTTATTTATAATTTTGCCATTGGTTACTTTTTCAGTGTTCTTAAATATTTTTCACTTCTTTCTTTTTATCAAAATTACACATGTATTAAGGTGAACTTTTATCCCCTGGTCAAATTCAGAAATTCCTCTATTGACCGGACAGCTAATTTCTCGGCAGTGTTCCCGATACCACCGATTTTCGAAAAAGTAATTTGTTTACTTTCTAATTGTGTCTCAAAAATTATTTCCCATCATTTCAAGACTTTTAAACCATATACTGAGAACTAAATAATGCATATAAGTTATAACTTTCTAGGGTATTACAACAACCTACAAGATAAAACACAATAACAAATACCAAACTCCATAAATAATATTAATAACACAAGAACAACTTTAAAGTACTAAGACTTAGAAGACCCTCACAATAAACAACTGTTCTTGAATTTCAACGAGTTCAGAAGTTGCCTAAAACTTCAAAATAGAAATATATTAGAGAAATAAATAAACATTTCACTCATCAAACTTAAACCCTTATATTCAACAAATTTAAGGCTTCCTTAAATTTGCTTGTAACAACCGAGATTTTTTTTGCTTGTATGTATTCTGAAATTCTTGTAATGATGTATATAAGATTTGTTATGGAATGTTTGTTTTGGAAGTGAGATTTGTTTGTTTTGATTTGAATTTCAAAGTTTGTGTTTGTGTAGAATTTTGTGAATTTATGTTGGCTTTAAAGGAAGAGTTTGGAATATGTTGTAGCCTCATGTGTCTAGTTTAAGTGGAATGAAGAATTGAGGCATTTAGACTTTTGTAGCTCAAGATAGAGCTGGTTTAGTATATGTTGCCAAAGTGATTTTTTTTAGCTTGTGTCGTGAATAGTATGCATGTAATACCCAGTGCTTAGAATGTTAAAGTCGATATGTGTTTATTTGTTTTTCTAAAGAATGTTAGCATGTGTATGATTATATGTGCAAGGTAGATGAACTAGAATGCTATGTTGAGTATAAATTACTCCTAGAATGATTATATGTTGAGACATGATGAGTTATGACTGATTTTAAGGTGTTAATCATGTATATGCATAAGTTGATTGAGTTCGAAGAAGTTAAAATGGAGAAAAAGTGAAGATATCTTTCACCGCCATGAAGATACCTTTCACGGGAGTGAAAGATCTTTCACCACCGTGAGAATATTTTCTGCGTAATTTTTTATTTACCTAACAAATTGACTTTCACGGGTGTGAATGGTCTATTCACGGATGTGAAGCCTCGAGTCTATATAAACCTGAGCCTATTTCTTTCATTTTCAGTTCACCCATTTCCTCCTTCTTCCTTTCTTTCTTCATAAATACACTTCACCCACCCATAAATTCATTAAATTCTCTTCTCAAATAATTATTTCATCTCCATTAACACAAGAATCAAGAAACAAACCTTCAAGAACATCAAGATTTCATATTTCTCAAGGATTTTCCATTTCTAGGAATTCAAGGTATTTGTTCCAAACTCACTTAAGTTTAAGATAAGTTAATTAATGATTATAATAGATGAATATAAGTTAAGTATTAATGTTTAAGATCATCATTTATATTTATTATAGATTATAAGCAAGATATGTATGAATTTAAGGTTTTGGGTGAA
Source organism: Aleurites moluccanus (assembly GCA_948193065.1). NCBI lineage: Eukaryota > Viridiplantae > Streptophyta > Magnoliopsida > Malpighiales > Euphorbiaceae > Aleurites > Aleurites moluccanus. The sequence continues at coordinate 4,847 of CANXYC011157445.1, forward strand.
TAGTAGCTATTCATCCCAAACTTCCATATTTCCTTAATAAGTGATTAAATTGATGTTATAAAACATATTAGGATTCTAAAAGATGATTAAAATCATAAGGATTTATCTTGTATGAGTATGTTTAGGCATAAACCTTAATTGTGAGTATTTGGGGAATTGTTATAGGAGAATAAAACTCAATGAAATAGAAGAGATTATAGAATGTACAAGTAATTGAGGGAAATACAAGGATAAATTATTTTGAGGTAAGAATGAACATTGCATATGCATATTGTTTCTTGAAATTGATTGTTCAATCCTTCCTAATGTTCATGTATATGATTCTCATATTTTGAAATATTTTATTGTGAACCTATTAAATAAATTTCATATGATGTTCTCAAATAAATGATAAATTGTTCCATATAAACACTTTATATGTTGTAAATAACTTGGTCATTCTTCCTTGGACCAAGCTCATATGAAACCTATTTGCTATCTTGAATGATTCATGATTATATGTTGATGGTCTTGTGACCAATATGATTTTTTGTGAAATCCAAGCTATATGACCTATGATATGTATATGTATAGAACGCTTTTCCCAATGAGAGTAAATTCATTGGTCCATTGTGCACTTTGGGAACCTAGCTGATAGGATTTTTATCAGTGTTTCACCTAGAGGGGACCATAAGCTTTAGGCATATGTCTGACCAAGCATATATTTTGTGATAAGGTAGCAAGGCTATTGATGTGCACTGTTGTGATAAGGTAGCAAGGCTACTGATGCACTCTGACAGTTCTATCGTATGATTTGACAGTGTTATTCGATTGTGAGCACTTATGTTCTTGTAAGCATAACCTTATGATATTTCCATATCCATGTTCCTTTGGCTTGACCTTTACATTGCATATTTATATCTTACTAAGTTGAAGGCTCACTTCTCTTTTGTGAATTTCAGATAATAGTGTAGCTCGAGAGGGAGCTAATTTAAAAGACAGAGCTTCTTGATTCATTCCTCCAAGAAGACTCTATGTAATTCTTTTGAGATATATTAATTAGTTTGTATTATGGTATTTATATGTATGAGGAGTATACTCTAGAATTCCGTAGTTAGATGTTGAGGATGATATTATTTTGATGTCTAATTATTACAATTTGGGCTATTTTTGTTCCTTATTGATGTGGGATGTATCTTTTGATCGGTAAGGAACAAGAAGATATTCATATGATGATGAATGTAAATGTATAAATGATGATTGCATAAATCATAGAAATGAGTATTTATGAAGATAACAATGTATGATGTGGATATGTATTTTATATGAGATCCAGGATATGAGTGTTCTATGGGTTTATGGTGGCCTTAAGCTTATCCTTGCCCTAAGACAGTCGTACCACTGGAGTTGGGGTGTGACAATGTGTGAACAGTGTGCGTGAACAATAAGTGTGAATAGTAAACTCAAAATTTTTTTAAACTCTGGCAGTAGCTCTTCTTTTCAAAAATCAATTTTGCTTTCTTTCTTCTTTTCCATTTCCTATTTCGCCCAACCATAAGTCATTTTTCTTCATTTCTAAGGTTTTAATACTCCAATTAAGCCTTATTAATGCTAGAAAATATAAATTAAGGACTATAAGAGTATCAATTCAAATCACATTCTTCAAAATTTCTTTGGAGGAGAAAATAAGGTAATTTTTTCAAATCTTCTCTCTAAGTTGAATTAAGTTCTTTGTTAGCTAGAATAGTTATTTTTAAGTTTTGGGTGATCTTTTTATGAGCATTAATAGCTAATATTTATGGTTAAATTTAGTAGTTATGAGAATTTATGATTTTTGGATGAATAGTATTATGAATAGTAGATTTTCTCTATAACTATTATTCATCCTCTATTAATAGTTAAATTAATGCTAGAATTTGTTTATAGAGACTCTAAGGAGTTTAGAATTTCTAGAGGATTATTTTAGGTGATTGTTTTTAGAAAACCCTAAATTTTGAAATTTTGAAAATTTTTATTTAGGAGAAGAGAACTCAAGGAATTAAGGATCTTTTGGATTTGAGCAAGAGTTGAGCTTGGCTAAAAAGCTTTTTGGTGTTAAGAGGTAAATGTGGATTTTATTTCATGTGTATGATTCTCCATATGATAATTTTTGCTAAAGTATATTATATTCATATATATGTATTTGTTATTTATGAATTTAATTTATTAAAACCCTCCTTAAATAAAACCTTTGAATGTTAATAATGACTTGGTTATTTTCCTTGAACCAAATTCATTAATAAGTCTTTGTTATGCATAATATGATATGTTATTCATATGTTGTGATATCTTTATCACTTTTAATTAGTTGAACCAATACATAATATATATATCACGAAACATACATTATAGAATAATTTTCTCAATGAAAGTTAATTCATTAGTCCAATGTACACAGAGGAAACCTGGCTGATAGGATATAGTATCACTGTTCCACCAAGAGGGGATCACGAGCTCTAGGCATATGCCTACACAATCATATGTGCCACGTAAAGGTAGCAAAGCTACCCAAACGTTATGATATGATATTAGATTTATGTTATGTTTATTTGATAATATCATTCTTTATAAGCATTTGTGTTCTTAAAAAGAATCATGATTTGATATTCATATATATATTATAAAATGATTGGATAATGCTACCCTTTGTAAACACTTATGATATTAATATATATGTTAGGATTTCTTTCTAGTACCCTGGTACATGCTCAAGATTTTATATTTAAGTATTCTATATATGTTATTCATTATGATTGTTCATATCTTACTGAGTTGAAGGCTCACTACTCTTCTATGAATTTCAGGTTTTAGCTTAGCTAGAGAGAGAGAGTTAATCCTGAAGACAGAGCTTATTGATTTCCTTCTCCACAAAAAGACTCTTTTATGTAATATTTTTGGATAATAGTTGAATTATATATATGTATTCATGTCTATGAGAAGTATACTCTTAAAATCTCCATAGATGTGTGTGATGTTGCTTATTCTTTTGTTGCCATGGATGGCATTGTAGACTTTCCCTTATTCCATATTGATGTTAGAATTATCTTTTGATCGGTAAAGAACAAGAGGAAATATCATATCAGGTTGATGAGATATATATAAGATATGAAAGTTTGGCATGATGCTAGTATATATTGTATGTTTGATCCAGGTTAGCTAAGGGTTCTACAGGTGTACGGTGGCCTTATGCCTACCCTTGCCATAGGACCATTGCACCGGTGGTTTTGAGGTGTGATAGAGATGGTATCAGAGCTATAGGTTTCTCAACCATAAGATAGATAGATAGATGTGTAAGTTCCCTAGTATGAATGTCTGATTAAGATAACTACGGAGCATAGGATTTTGTTTCGTCATGTTATATATTCTTTGGAATAAATATATGTTAAATTGGTGTTATGAGTCTAAAGTTACTCTGTTTTCCTTATAAGTTCAACGATGCCTCTAAGATGTGGTCGTGGATGAGGTAAAGGACGTGGTAGAGGTTGTCCTAGGTGAGAATTGCCTTCTAAAGAGGGTTCAATGGGTAGAGTGGGAGGTGAGAAGGTTCCTCCAGAGCCATAGGTAGATGTGGTTGATATGGCTCATCGATTGGATCAGTTGTAGAGAAATTATAAGGTTTTAGCTGAGTTCATTACTTAGCAAAGAGAGTAACAAGTACCTCCAGTACCAGTAGTTCCAGTTGCTCTTGTGGTTCCTCCACCACCACCAACAGTTGTGCCTTTAATTAAGGAGGTTTATTTTGAGCAGTTCTTGAAGCTTAAATCTTCTGAGTAAAGAGGAGAGGTGTACAAAGTTTCTGGATGAGATTGAGGATAAGGTCCAGATTTTGAGGATCTCATACAAGAGAGCCATGGAGTTTGTTAGCTATTTGATGAAAGCTGAAGTTAAAGACTGGTTCAGGAGCAGTATTCAGGGTAATGCAGATCTTTCTTGGAATTAGTTCAAGGAAAGAGTTATCAAAGAGTTCCTTTCATAAAGTATGAAGGAGGCTAAAGCTATTGAGTTTGAGAGATTGATTCCGACTCCTGGTATGATTGTTTCAGAATATACGAAGAAATTCAGCTAGTTGAGTAGATTCGCTCCAGCTTTAGTTCCTACAGAGGCAGCACAGATTCAGAGGTTCCGTAGAGGACTCATATCTCTATTATTTAAATTTCTAGCTTCTCTTGAGTTTGACTTATACTCTAGGATTGTGGATAAAGCTAGAATGATTGAGAATAGAGAGATGGACGATCATAAAGGGAAGAAAAAAAGAAGGCAAAGATTGGGAGTTCCTCTAGACAGGTCAGTTGAATGAAGAGTATTGATATTTCACCTCAGTTTGCTCCCCAGTGCGGATATAGAGGACCTTCAGAGAGATCTCAATAGAGGCAGAATTCCTCTAGACCAACACCTCAGATGAGTTATGATACTGCCAGTTCAATACCATCTAGACTACTATTCCTCCTTATCCTATGTGTGGTAAGCTTGATAGAGGAACTTGTTACTTTGGGACAGGTGCATGCTACGGGTGTGGACATGTAATATCTGTCATTTTTTAGTTATTTTAATAATTGTATGTTTGTTGAATTAATTGAGGATATAGAAATGTTTTGAGGAATCCAGAATTTCTGTATGCAGGGAGGATTTTGTCAAGCTAATTTCATGATTTTAAAGGAATAATTTGGTAAAGTATAAAACATAAAAGTTGTAGATTTATATCTCATCTTTAAGTATACAAAACGGTTCTATAAAATTCTCTATGTGTGTAGAGATATGGCTCCTTGACAGAACCTATCTGGTTCATTATTTTCTGCAGGAATATGAGAATGTTTAATTTTTTTGGGAATGATTGAGGCTGAATGAGACAAAAGTGTAAACATGAGAAATGTTCCTTTATGAGTTATGTTGTTGTATGTAAAATTTTAGGGGAATTAGATAAGTATAGCTCAGTTGAGAGTGGAATTAATCAGACCTGTTCAGATGATTTTGGGCAGTAAAGTCAGGATGAATTTTAGAAATTCACCATAGTTTGTGTAGACCTCCTTTTGATTTAAATTTTGGATATGTTGGACCTATGAGTGTCTATTTTAAGTGAAAAAAATAATCAAGAAGTTTGAATATTTGTAGAACATTTGCGAGCTGGTTTAAAATGAGTTGTCGAGAAAGGGTTCCAGCTCAGCAGAATCTAGCATTTGGGAGCCGACAAATGCGAGGAGGAAGTCGCGAAGCAGAGTTGGCAAAGAGGGAATAGGCGAGGTGGAATTATGTGAAGAGGCATTGCCAAAGTGGAGTTAGGTGAGGAGAGATTATGCGAAGAGGCATTACCGAGGTGGTATATGCGAAGTGGAGTTAGGCGAGGAGAGATTGGCGAAGAAGCATTGCTAAGGTGGCATATGCAAAGTGGAGCTAGGCGAAGCGAGTTTGGAGAAGTGGGATTGCCGAGACGGCAATTGGCGAAGTGGCATTCACGAGTCGGCAATGCGAAGTGGCATTGCGAGCCAGCAATACGAAGTGGTATTTGCGAGCTGGCTTATGCGAGATGGCATTGCCGGGGCGGATTGGCGAGGCGAGCTAGTGAAGCGGAAATTGAGAGGTAGTAGCCTGTTTAACTAGGTACCCAGTAGCTTTTCTTTCACGATTTTCTTCTTCTTCTTTCTTCTTCATTTCTTCTCAAATTTGTTCCATTTATTTTCTAATGCATTAATACTCAAAATTAATGCATTAAATCACTAAATTATCACATTCTAAGGCATTGACCTTCATTTTCAAAGCAGATTTTCAAGGAAATCAGTTTTGGAGAAATAAGATAATTTTTCTTCAAATGTTATTCTCTCTTTAGATTAATAAATTCTGGTAGTTAGGATAGTTTATTATAGGTATATAGGACTTATTACAGGCATTTAAGGCTATTAATTGTAATTAATGTGGGAGAAACCAGAATTTATGGATTATCATAAATAGTGGTGTGAACAGTAAATTCATAATTAATTTCAGATTTTCTTTAAGAGATGAATTAAATTGATGTTGGGAATCAAAAATAGAAACTATAAGATGGTTAAATTATAAGGAATCATATTATGTATTATTGATTAAGAAAAACCCTAATTTT
>CANXYC011157689.1:0-39693 GCA_948193065.1 Aleurites moluccanus
ATTTGTTCAGCATATAGCAGAGGTCGAGCCAATAATCTCTCTTTTTATTTTTGGTTAGCTAGCTGGGTTGTATATATTATTTTAGATAACTATAGTTTGTATAATCCTAGATTTCACCCCTTTGTGTAATAGTATTATACATTTATAAATATGTTATAATTGTTTTAGATAGTTCAGATATTATTATTAGTTTTCTAGTAATCATACAGCTACAGGAAACATTCTTTATTGTCACACTGCCTATCAGGACAGTAGAGGAAGGGGTGTGACATTTACACTCTTATCTCATTGCACTAACGAAAAGTGTAATAATACATATAATTGTTCTTTACACAATTCTTACCATAAATACCATAAGAAAATGAATTCTTGATTTTAAGCTCTCATGCTCTCACTTGTATTCACATACATCACAAAAACTTTGTACCACCAAGGAAGAAGCAGATGGGGAGGTCACTGCACAAGATCTTACAGAGATTAACATGAAAGGGTAAAGAATTAAAGAATTTAAAGGGAAAACTTAACAACCTCAACCAATCTTGTTTTCATCTCTGACTCTTCATACATATACTAAAACTCTTTTTTCAAAAACAACAAATTCCTGCAGCTGCAGGAATTTTAGTATACATACTTATTCCTTGGCTCGACAAGAAACTTTTTCCAAGGAATAAGTGTGTTCTTAATCATTAGGATAAACAACCAACAGCTTTCAGGAAGTTATCATACGGGGTTGATGCTGGTAGCATAAAGAAGTTGGGATGATGTTGATATTCTGTTGCACATTGCAGTGGAAGAGCCCCAAGGGATGGTCTTGGTAGGATTTCATTGTTGTTCATATCAAGGGAAGGATTGCCAGCCTGCATTTTCAGATACGTTAGATGAAGGCATCTCATAAGATATTAGCACCTCAAGCCCAAAACAACACGTTTAGAAAGCTTTCCAGTATGAACTATGCAAGACAACACATTTAAAGCTGCAATCTATATGCACTACACATGTAAATATATGCAAGTATGACAATGTTGAAGTTTACTACAGTGAGAACACCATATTAGACTGCAAGAGAATAAGAAATAACCTTCTTAGCCTCCTTGCCATGATTCTGTTGAGCATTAATCAAATTCTCATACTTCGCTTGGGCACTCTTCACATTAGACATCTTCTTTTGCTTTCCCATTAGAAGTGTCTCACAGTGATGGGCCATTTCCTTGTAAGTCACATCAGGTTCAGTTATACACATTCTTCCAACTTGATGTACTGAATCCAGGACTTGAGCAAATAATGTGTGCTATCAGTAACTATGGTTTTCATCTTTTTCACTTATAGTCAAGTACCCAACATAAGCGCAATAAGGCCATAAGACTATAATAGGTGGAATCATCAAGCCATCAACTTCATAATGGGAAAACAATCTCGATATGAATTTTCCATAGAAGACTAACAAAAGCTCCCCTGTTGTTCCAAAAATAAACAGTTGGGAGCATGATATGATAGGTAACATACCAATTCTATAAGCTGATTGACACTCAAAAGTTTGGGGTTTTGCAAGACCTCCTTCTTTTTGGCTTGACCCTCTGAGGAATCTAGAAAAACATCTTCATCTATCATAACCATCGAAGCACGCTATATATAACAACAGAATGATGTCAATGCCAAACATCAATTGTAAAAAGGGGGAGATAATGGAGGACAGTGGTGACTGTAACAGAATTATCCAATGTTTTTAGAACCGGATCAGTTAAACAACTAATAAAAACAGAGAGTTAGAGAGTTAGAGGTTTGATCAAAATCAAACCAGTTAAATCGAAAAAAACAGATATACATATATATGTATATATAATTTGATATTTATTATATATATGATGAAAATAAATATAATGCAATTATGGCTAAATCAATAATTTATATAAGACCATATTTTTTATGATGTCAATTCAATCACATTAAGTTAAAAATTATATATATAGTAAGTTATGGATATTCACTTGTTCAAATATCTATTCATGCAATAGGGTAACATGCAACAGGGTTATGATTTTAGTGTCGGTTAGGTTTTGACGTCGGGTAAAATTGAAACTAAGTTACTGAAATTCTCTTAATTTCTTTTTATTCAAAATAACATCATTTTTGCTTGACAAAAATGATGTCATTTTGATAATAAATTAAAAAAAAATTAAAAAATTAATTAATTTTTTTTTAAAATATGACTAACTCGAACTGAAAAAATTGGTTCGGTTCGACCAGTTCACCGATTTTTAATCGATTTTTGGGGACGGGTAAATGGAGACTGACTAGACCATTCTTAATTCGGTTCTCAATTTTCGCTTCGATCGATCGGTCCGGTCCAATTTTTACAATCATAGAATTATCTTTCAAATCAACAAGGTCATGATTTTAGTGTCGGTTAGGTTTTGACGTCGGATAAAATTGAAACGAAATTACTGAAATTCTCTTAATTTCTTTTAATTTAAAATAACATTGTTTTTACTTGACAAAAATGACATCATTTTGATAAAAAAAAAAATTAAAATTAAAAAATTAAAAAAATTTTAAAAAAATATGATCAACTCGAACTGAAAAAACTGGTTCGGTTCTATTAATTTACCGGTTTTTTAACTGATTTTTGGGGGACAGGTAAATAGAGACTGACCGGACCATTCTTGATTCGGTTCTCAATTTTCAGCTTCCATCGACTGGTCCGGTCCGAACCATGGAATTATCTTTCAAATCAACCTGATCTAGAGTATCCATAAACTGGTCTCCCAGTGGACGCACTTCATCAGATGAGAATTCATTGAGAAGCTCCTCATGGACAATGGACAATTCAGACTGCATAAGAAGTTATTATTCATCACTGACTATACATGCATGCAAAAAAATTATGGGTAAAATCATTTAAAAGAAAGCTAAAATACTAAAAAAAGTTCAAATAAAAGTTTTACATTTGACAAATTTTCCAAGCTCTTAACTATCTCAGCAGCAAAGAATTCCCTGCTTTGGTTTCCTGTGATGTCTATTGCTGAAAAAAATTTCAGAGCAGAATCATTATCCTCTTCATATCCATAAATATTTGTGGACTGGTCAGATTCAGAATTTACAGCCTTCAACTTCCTACCCCCAACCAAGTGCAAAAATGGATCAACCTGGTCCAAGGATAAATCAATAGTAAAGTTAAACTTCTCTACCACAAGGCATAAGAAAGATGCAAAAAGAATTTTGCTCTTTGATTACAAAAGAAAAATAAAGTCCCACAAAGAATATATAAATATCAAATCAGTTGCTCAATAGATGTTTACAATATAAAGTTGCAAACCCATGCAACAACAATTTCATCACCAATGATCCACATACCATTTGTTCTGTAAGCACCTCCTTGGCACTCTGAACAAGCGGAACAATATTATAGGCTTTCGATGAAAAGAGAATCATTGTGGTTGCCAAGGTAAACAGGGATCTACGACGTGATGGTGGGAGTGATGCTACAAAAAAACAAAGTAAAAATATTTTGTGAATTAAAGATTTACATCCATTAGAATACAAAACATAATTTTTTTCATCCCTTGCTCTTTGGCATTCTAGTAATTGGACAACAAAAGAGAATATATGAGTCAAGTAGAACCTAATTATGCCCCAAACACTTCTTCAGAGGGCCTATAGGCCAAAAAAAAAGTCAAATAAGAGGTTTACAAACAAAAATGAAACTTGTGTGTCACACCTACTCACACATGTGTGTGCATATATATATATAGGCCTCCCTCAGTGTGAGTGCATAAGAAAGGTAAGGAGGTCACTAAACTTGTAAAATCAAAATCAATTAATATTTTTATGGAGTTCGAAAAACATCAGAGCTTGTAGAGGAGCCTTAAGTTGTCAGGAATCTCATCATCAAGGTACCATTTTGTAAAAGCAACATGCCATGCAAATGATAAACACTTGCAGAGATTAGTTAACCACAAATATAATTAATATTCATCAGGAAATCCTGTAAAGCTATCAACTTCACTAAGATAAAACTAAGGTCACAGATTTCTATCTGTCGCAGGGAATCTATGGTTTTTTTTTAATGGGTGGTAGTTTTTGTTCTTGGCATTAGATGAACCCATTTATCTTTGGATTGGAACTTGTCAAGAATTTGCATAATCTCACGTTTTGGATGAGTTTAGAGAAGAAATTACATCATGTGAGAGGAAGAAGTCTAATATATGTAATGAAAAAGCTCGACTTAAATTCATAATTTTTGAACGAGTTCATACCACAAATACCTTAAACTCTCTAGTATGTCATCCGTATGAACCACTAATCATTGAATTATCAAGTATAACCATACGCATTCATTTTTTATGTAATAAAACGAGTGCTATTGAAATTTGTCATATCTTCCTTTGCTTCTATTTTATTCACATATATAATATAGATAACTTCTTGCCAATCATGAAAACTAATCTTGCCGGAAACAAACCATCCCCTGGTATTGATCCAAAATTCATTTACTAAAATCTATAGGATTTGTTAGCGCCAAACGAAAATAAGAACAAAGATCGTAACCAAAATATCAAAGCAGAAAACAAAAGGAGAACAATAATCAATTTAACATGGTTCGGCTTTGTGAGAAATCTACATCCACGGGTCGAGCTCAAAATTTGTCGGGTCGGGTTGGATCCACTTTCGGATATGGATCAACCCAGAATACAAGACAAACATAATATATCTCCACCTTGGCTTGAATTCCAACCAAAATCAAAGCACTTTTTCAACGTCCCTAAGCCTATGTGAGCGAACTCAGTGTAGGAAATAAGAAATGATCCAAAGAACTTTGATAACCAAAAGCCAAAACAAAGCCGCTCCTCTGCCAAGGCCCCCTAAGGACCATAAATCAAATGTTGAGAATGCCAACCAAGCTTGAGCAATGCTTGAACATGGACAAAGGAACAATCTTGGTCAACATATCCACTGCATTATCTTCAGTACCTATCTTCTTAACCACGACAATCTAATTCTCAACAACATCTCTAATAAAGTGAAATCTGACATATATATGTTTGGTGCGTTCATGAAATCTTTGATTTCTAATCAAGTGTATAGCACTCTGACTATCACATCTAAGCAATGAGTTATCCTATGACAAACCCAACTCAGACACCGAATCTTTTAGCTAAATAACTTTCTTTATTGCTTCCGCTGCAGCCATGTACTCTGCCTCTGTGGTAGACAAAGAGACAATAGATTGAAGTGTTGATTTTCAACTAATGGCACAATTTGAAAATATAAAGATATAGCCCATTGTGGATCTCCTCCTATCAAGGTCACCTGCAAAGTCAGAATCCACAAAATCAACAACTGAAGAATTTATGTTAGCTCTCTTACTAAATACCAAGCCAACATCAGAAGCACCCTTAAGATACCTAAGTATCCACTTCACAGCTTCTCAATGTACCTTTCCCTGATTGGACATATAACAGCTCACCATGCTAACTGCTTGAGCAATATCCAGACGAGTACAAACCATAGCATACATGATACTTCCAACTGCTTTAGAATATGGAATTTTGGACATATGTTCCACCTCTTTCTCAGTTTGAGGTGACATCAAAGATGAAAGTTTAAAATGAGGAGCTAAAGGAGTACTAACCGGTTTACTATTCTGCATGTTAAACCTTTGAAGTACCTTTTTGATGTACCTTTTCTGAGACAAGTAAACCTTACCATCATCTCGTTTAATCTCCATCCCTAAAATCCTTTTTGTAGCACCTAAGTCTTTCATGTCAAACTCCTTATTCAACAATTTCTTCAAATCATCAATATCTAACTTGCTCTTTGCAGCAATGAGCATGTCGTCCACATAAAGTAACAAATAAACAAAATAACCATTAGACAATAACTTGTAGTATACACAGCTATCAAATGCACTCTTGGAATATCCATTGTTGGTCATAAAAGCATCAAATCGCTCGTACCTCTGCCTTGGAGATTGTTTCAAACCATAAAGCGACCTTTTCAACCTGTAAACATGATCTTCTTTACCTTCAACTAGAAATCCTTCTGGTTGATGCATGTAGATAACCTCTTCAAGTTCACGATGCAAAAATGCAGTCTTGACATCAAGTTGCTGTAGCTCCAGGTCAAACTGTGCAACTAAAGCAAATAACACACAGATTGAGCTATGTTTCACAACAGGAGAGAAAATCTCATTGTAGTCGATTCCCTCCTTTTGGCTGTAACCTTTGGCAACTAAACATGCCTTGTATCTAGCATCTTCAACTCTAGGAATTCCTTCTTTTTTTTTTTTTTCCTGAAAACACATTTACAACCAACAGTCCTTTTACCTTTAGGTAATTTAACTAAGTCCCATGTCTGATTCTTGTGAAGAGATTCAATTTCTTTAGTCATGGCCAGTCGCCATTGAGAAGATTGATCACTAGTCATAGCCTCAGAGTAGGTGGATGGATCAAGGTCTTTAATCTCTTCAACTACAATAACAAGTGCATAGGCAACAAGATTTGACTGTGCATACCTCTGAGGTGGCCTAATCTGCCTTCTACCTCTTCTTGTTGCAATGCTATACTGCTCATCACCATCATTCTGATTTGATTTATCATCTGACACAACATGATCTTGAGTTTCTTGATCATTTTTCTGTGTAGTCTCCACCTGAAGCTCCATCTTACTGCCATTATTTTCCTGGGTTCCTATAGACTCAATAGAAACCTTTTGAAGATCAAGCATAACAGTTTCATAAAAAGTAACATCTCTGCTAATTACAAACTTAGATGACTTAGGATCACGACACAATAACCTATATCCTTTCACCCCATTAGCATATCCCATAAACAAGCACTTCTTAGCTCTAGGTTCAAGTTTTCCTTCATTAACATGATAATATGCAGGACAACCAAATATCTTCAAATTAGAATAATCAGAGGGTTTACTAGACCATACCTCATTTGGAGTCTTAAAATCAATGGTTGATGCTGGACAGCGATTCACAAGATAACAAGCTATGTGGACTGCTTCTGCCCAAAAATCTTTGGACAACTTAGCATTAGAGAGCATGCAGCGAGCTCTCTCAAGAAGAGTTCTATTCATCCATTTAGTAACACCATTTTACTGTGATGTATGCCTAACAGTTCTATGCTTCAAAATCCCTGCAGTCTTACAGTAATTTTCAAACTCATCACCACAAAATTCTAACCCATTATCAGTTCTAAGACACTTGATCTTCCTCCCTGTCTGGTTTTCAATCAATGTCTTCTAATTCTTGAAAGCTTCAAATGCATCGCTATTCAACTTTAAGAAGTAAACCCATACCTTTCTGGAGGAATCATCGATGAAAGAGATAAAATACCGTTTGCCTCCACCCTTAGATGAAACCCGAGATGCCCCCTAAAGATTAGAATGCATATAATCCAAGATACCTCGAGTTGTATGTTTGCCTTTGGCGAAGCTCACTCTTCGTTGTTTTCCAAAGACATAGTGTTCACAAAACTCGAATGTATCAATCTTCTTGCCTTTTAATAAACCCCATTTACTCAGCATAGTTAATCCATGTTCGCTCATATGACTGAGACGTATGTGCCACAATCACGCACTATCAGTATCTGAAAGCTTAGAGGATGAAACATTAGCAGTACCCATAACAGTGCTACCTAATAAGATATAAAGGCCATTAATTAAATTAGCCTTCAATATCACCAGTGAACCTCTGAAAACTTTAATCACACTATTATCACCCGAATAATGATATCTTTGTGAATCAAGTGTACCCAAAGAAATCAAGTTCTTCTTTAAGTCAGGGACATGTCGAACATTAGTCAAGGTACGAACCATACCATCATGACAACGAATCTAAATGGAACCAATACCCAGTACTTCGCATTCTACATTGTTTCCCATCAAAACAATTCCTGCTTTCTTCTCATAGGTAGAAAACCAATCCCTATTAAAACACATGTGGAAAGTACATCCTGAATCCATCACCCACTTATTTCTCGCATGATCAGTACCATAAGCTGTCAACACAAATTCACTACTGACATTAGATTCATAACCTTCCTCAACAGTGGAAGCGCTAAGTGTCTCTTTCTGCTTACTGTTTTTGTTTTCCAACTGTCTGCATTCAGATTTATAGTGGCCCATTTTGTGACAGTAGTAACACTGAACCTTATTCTTGTCAGCACCTCTAGACTTGGATCTACCTTTGGACCTGCCTTTACTTTTCCTGGTTTTTGAAATTCCTCTAGCAGCCAACCCATCGCCACTATTCTATTTGTCACTTCTACTGATTAGATTCCACATATCAGCAGAATTCAAAGAAGACCGAACATTTTCTAGTGTAAGAGTGTCTCTACCGTGCATCATTGAATTAACAAAGTTGTTATACGCCGAAGACAGTGAAAACAACAAGACATAAACCAAATCTTCATCATCTGTCTTGATATCAACGTTCCTTATATCCATCGTTATCTGATTAAATTCTACAAGATGGTCTTGTAAAGTTGTACCATCTTTCATTTTGAAAGTAAAGAGTCATTGCTTTAGATATAGTATAGTCGTTACTGACTTCTTCATGTAAAGTGATTCAAGTTTCTTCCACAATTCTGCAGCAGTCTTCTCGTTACCAACTTCACAAAGAACTTTATCAGACAAAGACAATAAGATGGTGCTATGCGCCTTCTTTTCTGCTTCCAACTTATCGCAGTTCTTCATATCCGCAGGATAAGAATTATCCAATGCATACTCACTCCCTTCCCATCGTAGCAGCACAAGCATCTTGATCAGCCAAAGACCGAAGTTGTTTCAGCCATCAAAAGCTGCAACTTCAAACTGCATAGTTGCCATCAAACAAAACAAAGAACTGTAAACACGGCTCTGATACCACTTGTTAGTGCTAAACGGAAACAAGAACAAAGATCGCAACTAAAATATCAAAGCAGAAAACAAAAGGAGAACAATAATCAATTTAAAGTGGTTCGGTTTCATGAGAAACCGACATCTAAGGGGAGAACGACACAAAGAAGAATTTTATTTTCAAGATAAAGAGTACAAATTATAACCCTTATTATATAGAAAATCCTAATGGTGCTCCAGAGAGAAAAAAAAAACTCTAAAAAATTTTTTCTTGAAGGCGAAGCCCCCGAAACCCCTTAATGAGATTTGTTTGTTTGCTAGGCCTAACCTTCCGCTTCACAAACCAAATCTCCATTTTTTCTCCCACTAGCTCAAAATTTATCAGGTCGAATTGAATCCATTTTTGAATATGAATCGATCCAGAATACAAGATAAACATAACAGAATTGAAAGTAGATAATAACTTTGTGAAACTTACCTCCCTCACTAAGAGCAATGTTTCTTAAGAGAAATGCAAGAAGCTTCGTATTAAAGTCTCGTGTCTGGAATTCTGTGACAAAAAAGTATAATAAAATTAAAAAAAGGAGAAAAAAGAAGATAGAGCTGGATTGTGCACCTTAAATTTATGGCCAATCATTCTAGATCAATGGCATGTATTATCAACAATAAATATTCATATTGTTAGAAAACCTGAATGAGCATCACTTTTCATTGAAGAACTATCACCCCTTGTTTGGAAACTCAGATTTTGCAAGAATTTAAATTAAATTAATTCTAATTTGCGAATTTTCAAGTTTGGTACGAGATAATGTGTAGAATTCAGTACTTTTAGTGTAAAAAAAAAAATGATTTCAAAGTAAATAAAAATTATGCCATTTTGCAGAAATTCAAGTTAATTAGATCTAATTCAAAATCAAAATACACAAACATTCTCATATTTTATATCAAATCTCTCCTAGAATTCTAACTCTTTTAGTTATTTATAAATAAGTAAAAGTAACAAAGGAAATAAAATAAATTGAATTCATTATCTATTTTCACCAGGTTTGGAACAATCCTTATACAAGAATTCAATTTAATTATATACTGATATAATTGAATTCAATTGAATTCTTTGACATGAGCTTTTCAACATGAAGCAATAATTAAAGTTTGTATTTTACATCTTTTAAATTAAATTACAACGCAGCAAGCAGAAAACATGGAAGATAAAGCACATTTATGGAACCGATAAATAGAAAGAAAATATCATCTGATAAAATACTTTGTCAAACAAAATAAATCTATTCAGACAGAATTTTCATATACTCCGTCCGTCCACAAATAATAATCCACATGTCCTTTTTAGGATGTCCAAAAAAATTGACCACTTTCTTTACAAGTTAAATTTATTATTGTGTTTCCAAGTATACCCTTTAGTATACTTACAATTAATCATAGTATTCTATAATAATTAATGCTATTAGTAGTCATAACAAGGGTAAATTAGTAAAAGAAATACCAATTCTTAACCTTTGTGCCAAGACAAATGTGGACAGAGGGAGTACATGCTAGAGAGATAACAAGCTCAAATATTGTTGACAGACGGAAGTACAGATGGCAAAGAAATATGAATTGCAATATATTTAAAAGGCCTTAACAGCAGCTTGTGTCAAAAGACTAATGTCATGTAAATAAATCAAGCAATCACCTTGGCTCGAGAGAACAGCAAAACCAGGCCATATGTATGAGCAATTGCTTCATAATTTTCAGGTATGTTTGAAGGAGAAATGGACTATGCACAAATTGATATCAGCAAGAGACTAATCTGACGGCTATTAAGCCTTAGAGAACCAGAATCCTGTGGTTCAACAGACAGAAGATTCATTTATGCATCCAAAATGGATATACTAGGATCAGTTTGTGACAACCAATTGAAGATTTATTGATGCAAATCAAGGTACTACAAGCAAGCAAAATAATGATCCAACGCATTTTAAATGAACTTATTCAAGAAGGAAGTTCAAAGATTCAATCAATAGACTTATTTAAGACTTGTGGAATAATCTATCTATCATTGAAAATAGCAAGGAATAGTCAATCATCAATTTAGGCATTCAAGAAAATAAATCAAGTTTGGTGACTATGATTTAAATGCAAGAAGGAGCTACCATATTAGAATAACAAATCCAACTCTTTTTGAGTTACTTAATTAGTGAGTTTTGGGTCTCTTTTATGTTGACTTGAACCCAAACTAAATTTAGATTTTATTTTTGTCTTATTTAGACATTTATTATTATCTACAAAATTTGTCCTGATTTAAAAAGTTTATTCTTAATTAGAAAACTTAAATTAAGATTTTCATATAATTAAATCATTATAAATACTTAATTAAATCCATATATTCTTTATTTCAGATTTTGATTAAATATAATTTTGTAAGAATTCTCTTAGTTTTGATTCTTACTAAGAATCATTTAAACTTATCAAAACTAATCACTTTGTGACGTTCATCATTACACCAAGGTTCTTGACACAGGTTCGTCAATGACTCAAAGACATAGGTTTGTCAATGGCTCAAAGACATAGGTTCTTCAACGGATCGAGATTTTCTTGATCAAATCTGATTTAACTTTTCAAGAAGTTTCATGCCATGCGTAAAAATGTTGGATCTCAAAACAAAATGGTTGTTTGCATCACTTATCATTTGCAAACATTCAACATATAACCATGAAGCCAAAAAAGATTACGTACAGCAGAAAAAAACAAACACTTTTGATATCCACATAGCATAATGGATAAAGCAAGGGCCCATTCTAGCCAATATGTTTCTTGCAACTGAAACCCAAAGGTTGCAAATGAGTTGAACTAAGCTGAACTTTGGCATGTTATGCTTTACTTGACAATGAAATGAGTTTTAAATTTAAACACAAGCTCAACTCATTCACTAAATGAGTGGAACCAAATCCAGTTTCATTTAGATTTGGCTTGTTTGTTCGAAGAGTTAAATAAGTTCATGTTGTTATGTTTAGCCTTTTATTAAACAGGCTATAAATCAAGGCTTGAAATTTCTGGTTAAAACTTAATACGGATAAAAAAGTTCAAATAAAATCTTTAGCAAAAATCCAGAATTGTTTGCAACTGGTTTAGATCATTGCACATATATGCAGCATAAATAATATGTAACAAATTTAGAAAATATGCAATAACTAGTTATCAAAATCTGTCAAAGAATCACTTTCAAATTTACTTGACAATTTTCAACAGGTTTAACCATACTCTTTCTTTTTAATATTTTGTGTATGATAGACTGTATAACTTTTAGTAGCCATATTATAAGTAATATGGAATTCAATATAATTTATTTCTGTAGGAATTTCTTTGTGATCATTCTCAGTAAACAATTTTATATATATTATAGATAAATTAATACAGAAATCCAATGAACCGCATATTGTTATTTAATACATGCATGAGCCTGCTAATGAGTCTATAAAGTATAAACAAAAAGCCAATTTGTGACCTCAAAAAGCTGAATTTCACGTAAATTCATATCTGTCTCGTGTAATAAATGAGTTCTAAAAGAAAACTTGCAAACATCCATAACATTAATGAACAAGTTCAAGAAAGCCTGTATCAAGTGGAGGTTAGATAAATTTACTAGCGGCTGAGTTCACTTACAACCCTAGGTCCAGGCCAATCCAAAATGCAATTTTAGGGGCCTCAATTGACCCCAGTTTCATATATGAAAATATTTCACTGTTTTGAATAAGAATTTCCTACACTTTCTTTCAAAGGACATATGAATGCAGAGGTGAAGTAAAACACTTTCCCTTGCAATCATGTATAATAAAAGAAAAAAAAAATTGCCTCTTCCGACTGTCTTTAGGATCAATCTTAGATAACATACCAAGAAGATAAAAAAATTTGGCTAGGTAACAAACACAATTATGATCACATCCAAAACCCACTTATCAAAGTAATACTGCACAAGTTGGACTATAGAGCATACCTCCAAAATTTGCCCAAAATCACCATCGCCCGCATAACAATCTTTCAACCGTTCAAATCTCAGAATTTCCTGCCTCAAGGTAATGAACAAGCCAGTTCTTCGACTAAGTGCATCTGCCACTACATTTTGTATCCCTGACTTGTGATGTAACCTGAATGGAAATTTTTGCAAAAATTGGCATCATCTCACATGCATGTCTTTATTGATCATTTTCTTACTATTCAAATATTTTAAGGCTTCATGATCATAATGCAACACAAATTCTTTCCCAATCAAATAGTGCTCCCATGTCTTTAAAGTCCTTACAACTGAATAAAATTCATTGTTATAAGTGCTTCATTTTTGTCTTGCCTCGCTAAGCTTCTTATTGAAATAACACACTAGTCTTCGCTCTTGAGAAAGGATAGCTTCAATACCCACTCCACTGACATCACAATCAACCTCAAAGAGCTTGTCAAAATCAGGTACTGCCAATACTGGGGCAGTACACAGTTTTTCTTTTTAAATTGCAAAGTTGTGCTCTGCTTTTTCTCTCGATAGGAATCTTCCCTTTTTCATAGACTCAATGATCAGCGCTTCAATAGTACTGAAATTCTTTATAAACCTCTTGTAGAAGGTAGCCAACCCATGGAAACTTTGAATCTTAGAAATTATTTTAAGAGTAGGTCACTCTCTAATTGCTTTCACCTTCACTTCATCCACATGTATCTCATTAGCACTAATAATATACCCCAAGAATAACAGTTTGTTTGTCAGAAAACTACACTTCTTAGGTTTAACATATAACTTATTGGCCTGCAGGACTGTCAACACTTCTCTCAAATGCAACAAATGCTCATCTTCTATCTTACTATAAATCAAGATATCATCAAAGTAAACCACTAAAAGGCTTTAATACCTGATTCAGGAGCCTCATAAAAGTACTGGGAGCATTGGAAAACCCGAAAGGTATCAGCAACCACTCAAACAATCCCTCTTTCTTTTTAAAAGTTGTCTTTCATTCATTCCTAAGTGGAATCTGAATCTGGTGATATCCATTCTTCAAGTCTAGCTTTGAAAACTTTAGCTCCATGTAATCTTTCCAACAAATCATCCAATCTAGGAATTGAAAATTTGTACACCACGGTTATTTTATTGATGGCCATATTGTCTACATACATCCTCAAACTGCCATAATAAAGCAGGCAAAGTACAGGGACTTGTACAATCTTGAATGTGTCTCTTTCGCAGCAACTCTTTTACTTTTTCTTTCAAAATTTCACTCTCCTTTGGGCTCATCTTATAATGAGTAAGATTAGGTAAGCTAGTACCAGAAATTTAGTCTATATGGTGCTGAATATTTCTCATGGACGGTAATCCATCTGGAATCTTCTCTGACACCAGCTCACTAAACTCCATCAATAAAGGTCTAACAATTTTAGGATGTTCCTCCACTTGCAACTTAGCTCTTGCCTCGTACAATTGCTTTATTATCAAAGTATGAACCTGCCTTATGGAAAATAATAGTTATATATTTGATATAAAAAAAATATTAAATATAAAAATAAAAATAGAGAAAAAAAAAAAATTAAATAGAAAAAAATCTCACCATATTTTCTTATTTTCTAATTTTCAATTGAAAAATAGAAATATAGAAAATGAAAATGAAAACTAGTAAAAAATGAAAAATATTTTCTATAACTAAACAAGACATAAATGTCCATTCCTTTTATTTTTACTATTTAATACCTATAAAAAAATTAAGAAATATCCCTCGTTTTCTTTTAAATTTTTCCTTTGATACCATAGAAATAAAAACCCACAAAATTAAAACCCTGGTCAATTTTCTTTGCTTTTTCCATTAGTCAATGCTATGAAAAATATTTTATTGTATTAATATTAATGGTGTTTAAAGCTTGAATTGAATTGTGGGATTCTTTAATTCACATTTCATATTATACCTAAAAACAGCCCATTAACAGAAGAAGAATATAGAACGGATGGGAGGTTTGAAGCATCCAACTTGTGAACAAATTTTTGGTGGGAATGTGCAGTGATACCATATGGGTACTGCTACTAGCAGTTCCCATGAGAAAACAAAGACAGTTTATATACCTTTTTAACAACCAACCAATCAATCCTCTCTTTCTAAAATATTTCCCCTGTTTTTCTCTCCCCACACAACAATGAACAACTTTCTTTAATTTCTTGCTTATTTATAATCTCTTTACTGCCAATTATCTTTCGCTTCTAGGAAGCAAAGAATGATGGTTATATATATTTTTCTCCTCCATTTTTTTTGAAGAAAATTTCAGAATCCTCGTTACCTTACAGTAATCAGCAAAAACAAAAAAAATCCATCAACATATCAAACTTCACAGCAAAGTTAATAAATAACAAAACTAAATTAATCCATCAGACTCAAAATCTACACGCACAATTTAAGCTACTAATATATGTAAACCAATTGAGGAAAACAATAGCCCCTCGTATCTTGCTCACTCCAATTTTAGTAATTTGCTATCCAATTGGTCACTACCATCTCAATCGAAGAAGCAAAAATAATCCATTATCTCCTCAAACATCATTCAACAGCACATGCAAACCCCTCCAAGAAAACATAGAAAAAACCTATTACAGACAATTTTTGTGTCAGCAAGTGCTTCAGTTGCAGACCTTGCATGGCTACTCTGGTCGTTCCTTCTCATCAAAAGAAAGGTTTCATTATATAGCTCGGATCAAGCTCGGTGGTCTAGCTTTTGCTGGAACAAGCACCGACTGGTACTGGCCATTTGATGTCCAAAACATTCTAAGCTTTTGATGTACCTCTATGATCCCTCTCAACATGCTCCACAAGTGCCACCGGATCAAAAACCTCTAATACACTAGGGACATACATCTAATGGCAACTTCATGACACGAGATTGATTCTTGCTCCTTTCGTTCACCTTCTGTACGTGCTCTACCAGAGTTGTGAACAAGTAAAACCTTGCACAACATTGTGGACATTCTTCCTCTAGCCCATCCCTCCCATCACTGCTGCTCGGACCTGCACCACTGTTTGCAGTCTGCAAAGCTTGGCCGATTTCAGTACTCAATTTTGCCATGCCTGCTTCAGCCGAAGCTCGAACAGTTGAAGCTGCATTACGAAAGGCTGTGGTCCACCTAGCCGAAGGAGTAGTTGTGTTTTGGTTGGGCTTTGATTCTTCCTTCCTACTCCTATTTAGAAGACTCATAAATTGAAATCCAATCTCAAGTTTCTTGGGTCCAGGACAGCTGTGGTCAGTTCCAAACCTGTGCTTCAAGCAATGGTCAATGGTCTGCATTTAATTGTGTTTGAGAATGTAAAGACCTCCCTACAACCATGGACAGGGCATTTTCTCTTCTTTGTGATTTTGTCATAATTTGAAGGGTCACATTCAGTATTAACATGAGTTTCCCAAGAGATGTTTGGGTCTTCACCAGGAATTCGGCGAACTCCTTTGGCACATAATGGACAGATGACAACAGCAACATCCTTCCTTTCTATTAGCATTCGGGCAATTGTGTTTAGAATAGCCTCAGTGCTCTAAACAAAACACCTAGAAAAATTTATCCACAATATGATTAGAACAATTCAAGAGGTTATACAAAAGTTGAACAGGAAAAATGGAAGAAGAACAACCATCCAAAATATATGATAAACATGAAAAAAGGAAGTTAAACATGCTTCCACTCCATGCCTCATGCTTGTATGTGGTATTCACAAGACAAAAACAATTGATCAACCAGTAAATTATCCTCCCACTTACTGCATAAAAAAGTCAATGAATATTATGATCATACTAATTTAAAGGACATTACATGATCATAAGTTTTAGCAATGGAAATGGGTAATCAAACCTAAAAAATTTCAAAGTACAATTTATGAAAACTAAAACTAAAGTCATTCATCTTCCTTATCGCTATGTTTGATTCAATTCTATCAAGAAATTCATTTCATTTGCAAATGAATTCTCATATTTGGTATATTAAATGATAAATATAGATTCATTTCAAATGAAATGAATATTGCTTTTGGTATAATTCTAAAATTCATTTTAATATTTCACCTGGTCAAAAATACCCCTATAAGTGCATTATTTATTTATTTATTTTTTCAAAAATTTCATATTACATTAATGAAAATACAATTATTTAAAACTTAATTTAATATTTATCAATAATACCTTTTTATATATACTATAACAAAATACAATCTTTGCCATAAATAATTAAATTTATTAAGAGCTTTGTACTTGTGAAAAAATTTGAAAAAAAAAGTAATTATAGAGTATAAAGTAAAAAAATACAATAAAGACTAAAAAAGCTATAAGGTATAAATAAAAATATATAAAAAAATAAAAATGGAAGAACAAAATAAAAAAAAAAAAAAAAGGAAGAAATAAAAAACATGAAGGAGACCAGGATAAAAAAATTTGCAGAAGTATTTAAAAAAAAAGTGAAGTCAAACAAAAGCCCACCTTATAAGTATGTCACGCTCCTAATAAAATATTTAACAAAAAAATAAAAATAAATGGCGCAAAATAAATAAAAGTGTCAGATTCATAATTGATAGATTTTTGTCCACCAAAATCTAAAAAGTAAAATATTAAAATTAATAAGAATATTTTAGTCTTCTAAAATTTATTTATTTAAAATTGTGGAATTCATTTGGAAATACTAACTATTTTAATAAGATTTAGTTTAGTTATTTTCAATTTTACAGATTCAATTATTTAAAAATCTAAATGAATTTAAATTTAAAAATAAATACAAAACTGTGGATTTACAAATGAATTCCATAAAATTAACGAGGGGTAAGTTAGGAATTTCTATAGAAAGAGATTCTATCTAAATCAACTTGGAAGCATCACTAACTAATTTAGGTATAGTCTGGCATGGTGATTTAGGTATAGTCTGGCATGGCGTAAATGAACATAATGGAATTAATTTTTAGTTTATTGATTCTATCAAATTTGTATTTGATTATATTCAATTACGTCCAACCAAACTACACCTTAACTTTTGCAGTAGAATCGCCTTACATGCACCAAAATGCAATTGCAAATTTTGACTTCCGATAGACTCCATCTAAAACAAATCTTTGGTTGCATAAGATACAATGGCAGGCTAATGTTCTTTGAAATACAAGAAAATGTTGGGAAGAGCTGTATAAATTATTTATCTTCCTTAATTGTTTTTATTTATCTTCCTTATTAGTTTAGAGATGATTTCTAAGAATTGATTTATATTTTCCTTATTTAGCATTATTCCTAAATAGGAGTTGATCTCTTGTATATATATATATATTCTAACATTATATATTGATGGTGTGTGAGAAAATAAAATAAAAAAATATTCTCCCATATATAGTTTTCTTTTTCCTTTCGACATGGTATCAGAGCTTGAAAAACCTTGAACCTAATCAATTGTGTATCAATCTACTATGGAAGAGAAGAATTTTATCCAGCCGACTGATGGAAGTTCATCACGCACGACAACTGCAGTACTCTTAGAAGAATTTACATCAACAATGAAGGCACTTCTAAATCAGCCTCATTTGTCTTCTCCAATGGAAACTCAAACTCAATCTCCTATAATTTTCATAAAATTAGATGGAAAAAATTATGGCCTCTAGTCCTAAGTTGTTGAGATGTTTGTCTCAGGCAAAGACAAGTTAGGATATTTGACTGGAGAATATTCTCCATCACCTACAATTGATCCGAGTTTTCATAAATGAAAGATTAAAGATTCGACCGTGAAAGGATGGCTAATCAACTCTATGGATTCGACATTGATTGGTAATTTCGTTAGATTTTCTATTGCTAAATCTGTTTGGGATGCAATTGCTACTACTTTTTTTGATTGATTAGACACCTCTCAGGTGTATGCTTTAAAACGCCAAGTTTTTCGTCTTAAATAATTTGGAGGTCCCCTTGAGAAGTACTATAAAGATCTCTAGGGACTTTGACATGAAATTGGTTTTAGACGCCCGATCCAATGATGTGTTCTGACGATATCACTCGTTACAATAGCGTGGTACAAGAAGATCAAGTGTATACATTCTTAGACGGACTTGATGATCATATAGATAAAATTTGAGTAGATGTGTTGCAGTTGCAGCCATTTCCTACGGTTGAACAAGCATATACAAGGGTACGTAGACAATCAGTGACGCTTTCCTCTGATAATGATTTTCCCACAAGTACGGCTATGATTTCACGGGCTGGAAAAGCTACTAGCTCTCTTCGATTGACAAAACTAGGCAAATGTATGAAAAATAACGCACCATCTAAATCAACTTGTCAGACTGGGTGCTCTCATTGTGATGCTAAAAATCATGTAATTGAGACTTGTTTCAAGGTACATGGTTACCCTGATTGGTGGGATAAGTTTCAGGCTGAAAAGAAGAAATCTAGATGTGGTACAAACAAGAGATCGGGTCAAGCTTCCATGGTGACTGGTGATTCGACTCAAGTTGGTTCGACTAATGATTTGGTTCAATCTGAGTGTTCCAACAATTCTTATTTTTCTTTGGTTCCGCGTGCCCACCCTCCAGGTACTTTTGCTTCCGTTTTTTCTATAGGTAAAGGTCCAATAGATGAATGGATCATCGACTCAGGAACTACTGATCATATGACACTAGATGAAAATGACCAATTAAATCGTGAATTGTCGCGCAAGACTAATGTCTACAATGCTAATGGAAATTGTCGTCCAGTAACTAGAGCTGGGAGCATAGCTCTGACACAATCTCTTTCAATATCTCATGCTTTAGTTGTGCCATCTTTATCAAATCGATTGTTATCTGTTGGACAACTTACAAAAGAATTGAACTGCATTATTCTTATATACCTTGATTTTTGCTTGTTTCAGAACATTCTCACGAAAAAAATTATTGGTCGTGGTACTAAAAGGGATGGGTTGTATTTTATCGACTATGTAAGCTATGGTCATGTTTATCATGCATCTGGTCATCTTTCTCTTAAGCAGAAGGATATTTGGTTGTGGCATTATTGTCTTGGACATCCATCTTTTGGATATTTGAAATTTTTATTTCCTCAGTTGTTTCATAGTTTATCTAATACTTCTTTTCAATGTGAGACTTATGTTATGGCGAATAGCCATCGGGTTCCATTCCCATTGAGTTTTAACAAAAATTCTACTCATTTTGCATTAATTCACTCTGATGTCTGGGGTCCTTCCTCGATTACAACAATATCTGGCCAGCGTTGGTTTATTACTTTTGTTGATGATTGTATGTGTATGACATAGTTATATCTCATGAAACATAAGAACGAAGCCTTAGTGATATTTCAACAATTTAATGCTATGATTACTACTCAATTTAATGCTCACCTTTGTGTACTTTGTACAGACAATGGAGGTGAATATGTTAACATACACTTGGCTTCTTACTTCCAGAATCATGTAATTATTCATGAGACTTCTTGCTCATAAACTCCACAGTAGAACGGGGTTGCCGAACGGAAGAATCACCACATTCTTGAGACAGCACGTGCACTTTTGGGTGGCAATAGTGTTCCTAAACGGTTGTGGGATACAACTGTGGTTATCGCTGTATACTTAATGAACCGTATGCCATCTTGGGTTCTCAAGTTTCAAACTCCTTTAAAGGTTCTCTCACAATTTCTATTTATTCCATCGGTGTTGATTTTACCTCCTAAGATTTTCGGGCGTGTTGCTTTTGTGCACATTCATAAGAATCAACGAACTAAACTAGAACCTTGTGCTGTGCGATGTGTCTTTCTTGGTTATGGGACTCATTAGAAAGGCTATATATGTTATGATCTAGCAACAAGGAAGACATATACTACCATGAATGTTACTTTTCTTGAATATGAGTACTTCTTTCAGAACCCCCAATCTTCCTTTCAGGGGGAGAAATGTGGTGAAAGGGTGAATTGGTAGAATACTACTAAAAATGATGGTGTGAAAAGTGATGGTGTGGTTCAAGCACCTCCTCAATTGTTTTCAGCACCTCAAATAATTCAAGGAGAGAAAATATTGAGTATTTATGGTTGTGAACACCATGGAGATACTGCAAAAGAACAGTCCCTCTCTCCAACAGACATATCCTTTTTAGTACCTGACAATAATCCTGAGAATGATCTTGAGGTAAGCCCTGAAAGCTCTTCTTTTTCTTCTAAGATTTCTAATGATTCTATTGCGGTTGTTCGATATTAATTACCAGATAGACATAACCGTGGCAAAACTCTAAGCCGTTAATCTCCAGAGGTAGAAGACCGAAGGTCCAAGTACCCCATTACTGATTATATGTCTTTAAGGAGGTTATCAGCACCTTTGAAGGCCTTTGTTTCACAAGTTTCAGCTGTACCAATTCCCAAGAGTGTGGAAGATGCTGTGAAAGATGCCAAGTGGGTGCAAGCTATGGAGGAGAAAATGGAGGCGTTAGAAAAAAATGAGACTTGGAAAATTGTGAAAACTCCAGAAAACAAGAACCTCGTTGGTTGCAGATGGGTGTTCACCATAAAACATAAGGCTGATGGTACCATTGAAAAATATAAGGCGAGATTGGTTGCAAAGGGATATACCTAGACATATGGCATGGACTATCAGGAGACTTTTTCTCCTGTTGTAAAATTAAACATTGTTCAAGTCTTATTATCACTTGCAGCAAATTTAGATTGGCCATTGCATCAGTTTGATGTGAAAAATGCATTTCTTCATAGGGACTTAGATGATGAGATTTATATGGAAATTCCTCTAGGCTACAGGTGTAGGAAAAAGTCAAATATTGTGCACAAACTGAAATGATCCCTTTATGGATTAGAGCAATCTCCTAGAGCATGGTTTGGTCGATTCAATTCAGCTATGAAGAGATATGGTTTCTCTCATAGTAACTCTTATCACACTTTATTTTTTATGCAACAACAAGGTAAATTGACTACTCTAATCATATATATTGATGACATGATTATTACTGGAGATGATAAGCATGAAATTTCAACGCTTCAAAGAAAATTAACTGAAGAGTTTGAGATGAAAGACTTGTGAGGCCTAAAATATTTTTTAGGTATCGAAGTGGCCGATCGAAATAAGGTATCTTCAACGAAAATATATGCTTGACCTACTAGCAGAGGTGGAAATATTGGATTGCAGACCTGTGGATACGCCTATGGTGCAAAACCACAAGCTTAGGATATATCCTGATCATGTTCCTACTAAAATAGAGAGATATCAAAGGTTAGTTGAAGGTTGATATATTTATCACACACACGCCCTAATATTGCTTATGCAGTGAGTGTGGTAAGTCAATTTATGCATGCTCCAAGTGAAGATTATATGGATATTGTTTATCTAATTTTGAGGTACTTAAAGTCTGCTCCAGGAAAAGGCTTGATGTTTAGAAAGAACGATCATCTTGAAGTGGAGGATACACAGATGCTGATTGGGGAGGTAGTCTATCTGACAGAAGGTCCACGTCAGGCTATCTTACTTTTGTAGGGGGCAACTTGGTTGCTTGGAGAAATAAAAAGCAGAAGGTGGTAGCTTTATCAAGTGCAGAAGCTGAATTTAGAGGCGTGACAAAGGGACTATGTGAACTGTTATAGTTAAAGAGGTTGATGACTGAGCTTGAATATGAACCATGAATGAGTATGAAATTATTTTGTGATAATAAGGCAGCTATTGATATTTCTCACAATCCTGTGCAACATTATTGTATAAAGCACATTGAGATTAATAGACATTTTATTAAAAAAAATCTAGAGGCCATGATTATACAACTGTCGTTTGTCAAGTCAGAAGATCAATTAGCAGATATTTTGACTAAGGCTGTAACAAGTATAGCGTTTCAGAGTTCTCTTGTCAAGTTGGGTATCAAAGACATCTTTTCACCAACTTTAAAATTAAGCCATTTGAATAAGAGAATAGTTAGTTTTATCACAATTACAGCTGTCATTTAATAGATTTTATCATTCAATAAGGTATCAAACTTATTTTTGGTTCTAAAAATTTTATATTTTCATATTTTCTAGTGTCGGTCACTTATTTTCATATTCAGGGCGTAACATTATTAAAATTTATTTTTTAAAAATGAATTTTCTATGTTCTAATAATAATAATTTATATTTAAAAAAATAATAACAATTTTAAAATAATTAAATAATACTCAAAATTATTTTTCCCAATAACATAAAATATGATATTTTTTCAAAAAAGAAAAAAAAAAAAATCAACCATAATGTGAAATAGACAAGTAATCACCTCTCTATCCCTGGGGGGTTGGCCACAAGATATTTGTTGTACTTGTGAGGACAAAAGTTGAAAGCTGTATCTTATGGCCATTTTTTCTTTCTTCACTTGGCATGACAAGAAGGGTACCTTTCTTCCATTGTTTGGTACAATAGTTAAAAGGCTAACATTTAACCGCAAAGATACAGATTCAATCTGAACTCTTGAATATTGAGGGTAGATGATACCAAAATGCTTCTTGAATATAATATAATAAATATGATATGATACGAAAGGTTAATCATTCAATTATTAGCTCACTTTATAAAATAAAAAGTCTAAAACTTAAACTTTAATTGCATATTTTCTTTATAGAATTTGCAATTTACCAAAAAATATCATTGCTTGTCATTAGTAATTTTTATTTTTTTACTCATTTTAACATAGAAATAATAAAGGTGCAAGAGTCTTTTTAACTCAAAACAAAGACTAGTACAATCCAACATGATGAAAATGACACTTTGTCTCATTCAACATAACATAGAGAAAACTGAAAGGGAGAAAACTCTAAAAAAGTTCTCTATCTAGGAACGGAAGGGTGCTTAGGACTGGTAGGTCTAGAAAACTTAATAAAAAAAAATCTCATTAATTTATATAAAAATTTTCACTAAATCAATTTCTGAGCTTATTTAAATTAATTTCTTAAAATTTTTACATTTTCATGAAAAATTTTAATTTTTGACTCATTTATCATTATTTTTTTAGCACTCACAAATCAAATTTGGGCTTCACATTAACACAAGCTCATTTTTCACCATTGAACTATTGGTATCCCCATTTAATGAATTATTATGAGTGAGTTTTGACTTTAATATAGGTACTGTTATTAGATTTCTCTAAATGTATGAATAAGATAAGTAGATGACTATTAAAAAAAATATACTTCAAACATAATTTCCAAATTGCACTTGCTTGTAGCTGTTCATCATCTGAACTTATTTCTCACATTTAAGTTACTAGAAATGATTGAACTGCAACACATACTGTTTCCAGCCCTGGGTTTGAAAGATATTATTGAACTGTAACACATTCAAGAAACTTGTAGGTTAAAAAACAAATTTAAATGTTGCCTAATTTATTGCCAGAGGAGATTTATTTCTGAAAAATCTCTTTTCAAAATGATACCTATGAATAAATGCTTCTTTACAAACAGGAAATATATATCTGTTTCTCTCTGTATTTACCACATGATGTGTATGCAGGTAGGTCAGGACCCGACCTGCTTTCTGAAGGGTCACTGTAAAACGTCCTTTAGGTGATTTACACAAATCAAAATAACACTTACAAAGTGACAAAATAGCCAACTGGGCGCAAAGAGAGTGAAACCTAAAATTCTCACATTTCTAAGAGACAAGATAATGGCATATAACTAAGGACAAACTGGGAAGGTTACAAAAAAGGTAATAGGAAAAAGAAAAAAAAAAAAAAATATATATATATATATATATATATATATATATATTGTTCTTGGAGATTTTATAATCAGAATCAACGTGTGATATAACGTTGACAAATTAGAAGGAAAATTTGTGAAGAGAAATCAAAAGATTTACAGTGAAGAAATTCAAAGATATAACACTGACAAATTAGAAGTGAAGTTTTGATTAGGGCTGGTTTTGAGATAAGAAATTAGAATTAGAATTGAGATTTTTAATTTTAATTTTAATTATTTAAAATTAAAATTATACTGAAATTATAATTTAAATATTTATTTCATATAAAAAATTGAAATTAAATAAAAATTAGTGACTGAGACACTGGTAATGGACCATCACCGTTGGATTGGTGATGGATAATCTCATTGGTGATGGTGATAGCGGTAGCAGTAGACTGTCAATGAAAATGGAGATAAAGATGATGCAGCTAGTGGCGAACCATCGCTACTGACAGTGTCAATGGTAGTGGTGAATCACAGTCGACGATGACAGTAATGACGAATCATTGTCGTTGACGATAGTGGTGAGGGTGATGATAGCGGTGGCCGTGACGGTTGTAGAATTATATGAGATGATAATGGAATTGTGAAATTAATTTTCTATTTATATTACAATTTCATGAAATTATAAGTAAAATTTTAATTTTAATTTTAAATGCATGTCAAATACTGAAAATTAAAATTAAAATTTTCAATTCTAATTTTAAACTCTCCAAATGCACATTTATATTGAATAGAAAAGATATTATTTTTAAGTACTCTGCCAGGCCTTTTTGGCCCTCATCTATGTTTAACACCTAAAAAATCACACCAACTCAAAATAGAAAATCCAAAGATAATAAAAAAGAAGTGGAAATGTTTTCAGTTCTAGCGTCCTCTTTTTTTTTTTAAGATAAAATCTAATATTTCACTAGTATTTACATCTAATCGTCAACAAACAACCAATCAACAGGTGGACACCATCTAAATATATTTGTAAAGCAAAGTATCAATCATAAATTATCAAATATAATTCAAACATTGGGTATAATCGAGTCAAATTGGGTACAATGATCAACTCGAATTTGACTCAATTAAAAAAGTTAAAATTCAATCAAATTTTCATTTTAAAACTTGAGTTGGACTCGAAATAACACTCAAAATACTTGAATTCAACTTAGTTAAGTTTGGTTGTTATTAAAAAATAAATAAATTTATTTATTAATTTCAAATTAAAATTTTAACAAATTGAATTGAACTCAAATTTGATATAAATTAATAATTATTATATATAATAAAATATATTTAAAATTATATAAAATATTAATACTCTATTAAACTTTATAATTTTTGAACTCGATTTTTTTCAAACTCAATTTCGACTGAATTAAATTTAAGTATTTTATAAGTCAAATTCGAGTAACTTAACTCGTTTACTCGCAAGTTTACTCACAAGTGAGATTCAAACCTAAAACCTTTTGGTTTCAATGTCTCAATCTTAACCAATTATACTGAGACATCATTGGTATAGTTACAGCATCCTATTACTCACCGTAGATTATATCTACACATATGAGAAATTTTTTAAGGGAACAAGACGTCAGAATTTAAAATCCTGAGCTTTTATACTGTAGAATAAGCACTCGACTTTTCATGAATTAATTTTTTACTCAGAAGAATCATTTTTACAGCCTCTTGAGTGTCTCTATCTGCTCATTTCCCCAACCCCTTCCTTTGCCTTCCGTTCTCAACCTCATTTCCTCTTACTGGTCAGCTGCTTTACTCTCATTTTTCTATTTTCTTGATACTATAGCTTGTAGACCCACTACTTTGATCCTATACACACTTGCAGACCCTTTATCTATTTTTTGCACACACCATTTTTCATCTAGTCCTGTTTTATCTGAATAACATCCCACATTTTGGTTCTCTCCTCTCTTTTTCTCTAGCTGAGCAAAGAATCAGGCAAATACACAGATCATATATTCATCGTTATTTTTCCTGTCATGGGGTTCTTAGAGGCAAGTTTACACGACCAGTTGCAACCAGTAGTTGAACCACCACCAGCAGCGGCAGAGCCAAGTCGATGTACACATCGATCAATCGAATCACTGGTTGTTGTTCTAGCAGTGATCACTATAGTGGGTGTTATTGCAGGGATTATTGCTCGACTATGCGGCGGACGGCATTTTGGCACCAATGGGGAGCATGATATTGAAGGTTGGGTAGAAAGGAGGTGCAGAAGTTGCATTGATAGTGGATTACCTCCTCCTCCTCCGCCGCCGCCGCCGCCGCCGCTAGAAGTGCCAAAGCCAGCAACAGAAGAGGCAAAGAATTGAATATGGTCATAGATGAAGTATTATTATCAACGACATCATGAAATCAAATATTTTTAAATATATGATGTGGTGTAGAACAGGTCTGGGAATATTACCACACATTCATACTCTTATCTAGCTTAAGTGTGTCATAGTGATTTTCATCTGATATATTTCTGAGACTAGAAGCAGTACATTATAGTGTTAAAAACTTGAACTTTTTTAGTACAAACCTGATGATAGTGTATTTTTATTTTCAACTAGCTAGTTTGGATTTATAGTCTCTCTCTCAATCTACTACTACATATTTCTACTGTTAGTAATTAAGGTAGTTCATACATGGTAATGCAGTGACCAGTAATCCAATAGTCGAGTACTTGTCTCTTACTATAAGAGGTCAGGAGAAAACCCCACCCTTTCATCCCTCTCAAAAAAATTCTGATATACCAAAAAAAAAAGAACATGCATAACGGTAATGAACAATCCAGTTTCAATATGTTACTCCCACAGGTTACAGTATAAAAATTTAAAAAAAAAAATTAATACAACTCTAAACCGTTCTTTCTATCTTTTTCATTTTTAATACTAAAATTTAAATGCATGACAGGTTCAAGGGCCACCAAAGAGCTAGTGGGTACCCCTAGCCATGATTTCAGGAACTAAAAAATGAACATGCTGGATCTTCCACTAGCTCAACTGCAAATAAAAGCAGAGCCAAATCATAGCAAAAGGGATTATAAAACCATTTTCTGTCAAAAACAAATTGAAACTTTGAAATAATCTGACTTTTACTTTTTCAAATGCTAAACACTTTTCCTAGCCAACGTTCACCTTACAAAGCTTTTAAATTATTAACGTTGCCAGTTCTTGTTCAGAAAGATGAGGAAAATAAAGTAATCAGTCATAATGTATTCTAGCAGAATAATACACCCATTTCTGAAAATATTGGTATTATATATATCAATCCAATAAAATAAGAACACATGGAGAAAAAAAAAAAAAATGTCTTTTCACCAGTAAAAAAAAAAAACATATTAACTAAAATATCTCATCATTCATTGATTGGTTGGTTAGGTAAATAGCTTTCACACTTTTAAACTTTAACATAATTAGTACTTTAGTATTTGATATTTTAAAATTAATATTTGTCCTTAAATTTATTAATAGTCAATACTTTAGTCCTTATTTATAGATTTATAAGATTTTTTACTATATGTTAATAATTGATATTTTAATTTATGTAACATTTTTATTCCTAAAATCTTAAAATATAATGTATTATAGTCCGTCAATTATTATAATGGGATATCTACCTTCATATATGATACAAGGTGTTTTCCACCTACAACTGCAGGATAAATTTAGCAATCACAATTCAAGTAAAAAATAGACAGTTCCCTTGAAAGGGGGGAATTTCACCATTAATGTGGGCATTAGTATCATGCAATTATTCTATTTGAAAAGCCTAACTACCACTTCTAGTAGCAAATTTGAGCCCACTTATTACACACATTTTAGCTATCAGGACAGAAAGTAAAAAAATAAAATAAAATTACCTTACAAACAGTATACAATTTAGATTTCAGCAAACATATTGAAAAAACCTGAATATAAACCTCAATATTGTGTAAACTTGTCATCCACAACAAGCAGAAGCAGTTGAACAATGAATTTTTATTGCATACTGTATAAATACAGAAGATGGAGTATCATCAACAGCAAATCAGTTTTATACCATTAAATTAAAAAATGAGCTAACTGAACAAACTATTCAACTTAGGTCAAAAAATGAGAAGATAAAGTTAAAAAGAAAAATCAGTTTAAATAGAATAAGAAGATAAAAACCTATAATTCTCAACTTATGGAACAATTAATAACCCCCCCGACTTGTTGTACCAAAAAAAAAGAATAATAATAATAATAACCCATGACTTGTAATACACAAAGCTAAAAGCATTATAGCTTCAAAATTTCTCCCAACTGAAGATATCAGAACAAATATCCAGAACTTCTATACCTGCATGTTTATGACCTTATTCTGTTTCTCAGCAACATTTTCTGCTAGCAGTTGATTCCACACTGCTCGACATCTGGGCCAGTCACCTGGGTTGTAAAAGGATCAATGCGAACCCAAAGTAAGGAGAATTGACCATACAACAACAATTGTATGAGTCCGGTTTTGTAGTCCCATCAAACCCTTAAGGAAGGGATAGAGATGAATAATCACCAAATTGCACAGAATAGCTTGCCAAAAAGAGGGCCTCAAGATTGATAGCCACTGTTAATGGCATTGGAAACTCCAGCAACTACTCCAACCAGATTAATTATAAGG
Organism: Aleurites moluccanus; assembly: GCA_948193065.1. Lineage (NCBI taxonomy): Eukaryota > Viridiplantae > Streptophyta > Magnoliopsida > Malpighiales > Euphorbiaceae > Aleurites > Aleurites moluccanus. The sequence continues at coordinate 29,178 of CANXYC011157689.1, forward strand.
AGGGTAGTGGGTGGGATGAGTAGAGTAGTCCATTTTAACATATAACGCTCAGCAAAATCCCCGTCTTCATCGGATGCTTTGGAAGTGACGGTAAAATTGGTATCTATTCCAGCAAGGACTTTAAGCAGGCATTGGAAAACGGCAAATAGATGAGCAGACACTCCTCCAATAACCCAAAACTGTTCATTTCTCCACCACTCATCAATTCCAACGCCACTCCATCTCATTTCCGAAATACCAGTAGCAAAGATTGAAAGAAAGAGGGATATGAACCAAATACTGGCAATGTTACTGATCTGCAGTACCACAAAATATAAATCAAGAATTCGGCTTCAGCTGACATGGAAATATTAAAAACAATATTTCTATTGTTAAGTAGATTCATACATTAATTGGAGTTGGAATGTACTATACCTGTGGAATAATGAACATTCCAGTAAGAAGACAGACAGCCGGCAATGTACAATAGTCAAGAAGAGGAATGGATGTGACAGGATAAATTGTGGTATTCACATAAGCAAATCTCTCGGGCCATTTTAGCGTTCCACCATAAACATACCATAAGGGGGCAGTGGCGGCTAAAAAGAATTTCATCTGAACTTAAGGGCCACCGAAGCACTTGATTTAGACGATCAGAAAGATTGATCGGAACAGATCCTTTAAAGGCAGGTTTCTCTTGCATGCAATAGATTGATCTCCAACCACAAGCATGAATCTTAAACCCTGTAAGAATATCTTCTGTAACCCTGTAAGAATATCTTCTGTAACAGAACCATAAATCCATCCTATCTGCACGGAGAAACATCAATTCATTTATCAGGAACAATGGCCTTGACAAGTTATAAGTAATGATACTGCAGCGTTAGAAATTGAATTCCATCAGTTTAATAGTAAATTATGGATGGGAGATTTGAAGGTAGAGAATGAAGCAAGAATGAACAATGTTTTTATTATTATAATACACTCTTACCCTTGATTCTTAAGCCTTGGCACTTATGTTTGTTTATTTCTAATGCGAATTTTGTTGCATTAGAAACTAGGAAAGTAATACCATTGAGACAAAAGAAGAAGGGAAGAAGGATTAACATATTTCACTTCCCCAGTCTGTCTTGTCCTCGTATCCACAGCTAATGACAGGAATCGCTTCCTTGAGTAGAGACTCTGGGGTGGCAGAGTCTGGAACACCACCATTCTCCATTAGTGTTGAAGCTACAAATACAGCTGATTGACCAAACCTTTTCTCAAGGGTCATTTGTGACATAAGTAGTGACTTTTCATCATCAAATCCAGTACCTGTTAACAGGAATCAGTAGCATGACTAAAACGGAAAACAACATCGATAATCCGTACAGCAGCATTTCCTACTTCTGAGGATTTCTTTTTGTTTTGCAAACTCCAAAAAGAAAATCATAAATGCTAGTTTTATCATCGAGTTTTACATTGCAGCAGAAACTACATTGACAGAAATACTAAAATACCGATCAATATGCAACATCTCAGTGTAAACATTTCTATTTTCATATACTCTAATGTCTGCATTTCTTCACATGAAAAAGGATTAACTTGTAAAACTATGCAAAAACAATCTTTACTAATACTAAAAAATAACAATGCAAAGATTCACGGAAACAATAATCTACCCTAAGAAAATGAATGTAAAAGCTTGAATAAGTTCAAGGGAAAATATCTTATGAAATATATCAAACCATTACATTAATTTTGAATTATTTAATATGGAACACATCATTTTAAGACACTAGCAAATTTATGCACATCAGAATATGTAATAGATAGTGTACAATGAAGAAGAGCAAAATACAAACACTTACCTTCAACCCCTTCTTCTATATCTTCCAAATTGAACACTAGCAAAGTAGGGTCAATGTGCTTGGCCGATTTCCTCTTACTAGAGTTCTTTTTGCTTGATCTAGAACCATTATTTCGTGAATCACCAAAGCATGAAGACAAAAATCCTAGTTATGCTTAGGCTTGAAAGGAGGTTCATAGCCATACAAGGCTGTTCTGTTGAAAACACAGCCAGTACCCACATATACAGGGCCATGTATGCCTTCCAATCCTCTTAAATTTATCTAATATCACATAACATTTCAGCAAAAAGCCAATTAGAAAAACATATACATCCAATTAACTATTGTAACGTAGGAATACGACTGGACGACTTGTAGTAGATTTGCATGCAACATGAAAAACAAAGGGTAACTCATGCCAAGGATTACTATTAGAACTTACAAGAAAACAGTTTTACGCACGGGCGGAGCCAGGATTAGAAGTCAGGGGAGGTCAAAAAAAAGAAAGAAACGTGTGAAAACAATCAGAAAACTTCAAAGAATTATAATATTTTACGTCTTGTATACTCTGTAATATTTTCTTTTATTTTTATAAAATATCAAATATTTAAAAAAAAATATTGATAGGCGAATTAACACTATATTATTATAACATTAGTAAAAAATAATTATGTATATGCATCATACAAATTATATACTTTTAAAATTTTTCTCATAAATACATATATTTATGCTTTATGTTATGAAAAATAAACAAAACAAAAAGAAGAACAAGATAAATTACAACATAAATTACAACATAAATGGTACAATAAAATATAAAAACTTATGAGTAATGGGATAGATGAATGAACATCCACATTTATTTATATATTTATAACACTCCCCCTTATATGTCCATCGTTATAAAGAATATGCCTCATTAAAACCTTACTAGTAAAAACCCAGTGGGAAAAAAAACTAGTGAAGGAAAAAAGAGTACAATATTCTCGCATTGCAAATAGTACACTGCCTCATTAAAAACCTATCGGAAAACCCAATGGGACAAAACCTTTAATTAAGGGAAAAAGAGTACAGTATTAAACTCCTTCTATTTACAATGTCACTAAAAATTTTTAAGACGTCACATTTCAATATTGTTATCTAATTTCTTGAATGTTGCAGTAGGTAATACCTTAGTAAACAAATCTGTTAAATTGTCACTTGAACGAATTTATTGAACACCAATTTTACTATTCTTTTGTAATATATTAGTGCGCCTATTGTATAAGATATGATACTTCAGAACTAAAAATTTCTTTATTATTTTCTCTAACTGAAAAGAGTTTTTATTCACATTAAGTGATCAAACAACCATTGAACTATACAATAAATGTGTTTTGTATATAAAATTATAAATGAACCTTTTGTGTATAAGTTAACTGATAAACAAAAATTTCTTTTGCCAAATATTCAATTTGTTATTGAGACATAATTTTAATTTTTCAAAATAATTCATCTAAAATTCTTTTTTCAAACAATATGTTACTTTTGGAAGTTCTTTAGAAATTCTAATAATTTTCAAATCATCAATATATACAATAATTATGACAAATTTATATACAAATTTCTCTATAATATTAAAGTACATGGGCTCATACATAAGTGGACTTATAAATGGGTAAGTGATAGAACTCACTTGCACAAAACCAATTGGCTTTTATATTTTACTTTGAACAAGTATTCACTAAAACGATTTTACCATATGGGTCCAAATTGTTTTAATTTATACAAAAATCTTTGTAATATAATTGAATAAATTTCTTGAGAACTTAAATTATATTTTTCTAACATTTTAAATCCTTCTGGGATTTTCATATAAATATCAATTGAATCATATAAATAAGTTATGACTACATTCATAAAGTGCATATCAAGTCTTTCATACATTGTTATATTAATAAATATTAAAATATTATTGCATCCACCACAGAATAATATAACTCTTCATAATTGATTTCAGATTTTTGTAAAAACTCTTATGCAACAAGTTTTGCTTTGTATTTTATAATTTTATTTTTCTCATTTCTTTTTCGTACAAAAATATATTTGTATCTAATAGTTTCACATCTTCTAGTATTTGGACCACTGGTCCGAAAATCTTACACTTTTCAAAAGAATCAAATTCTGTTTGTATTGCATCTTTTCATTTTGGCCAATCAATTCTATTTATTGAATAGATTGTGGTTTAATATCATCATTTTCATTCATAAAAATATGTTACACTATATGCAAAATAGTCGCCAATAACTATTTCATTTCGGTTTTATTTTTTTTATAACTAATATAATTTATCAATATCTCTTCGTTTTTACTAATTTCATGTACCTGTACTTCTTCAAGAAGTGTATATATGTTAATATCTGCATTTTTAATAAAATTATTTTTATTATTTATTCTTTTTCTCTTTCAAGGATTTTTATCCTTGGAACCAATCGACCTTCCACGCTTCAGGCGTGCTTGAGATTCATTAATAATAATAGGTTGTCTTTCTGGGATGTCAATACGGATTGGAACATTGACAGCTAGTATATGAGACTTTGTTACTCGTTTTAAATTAGCAAGTGCACCTGGCAATTGATTTGCTAATTTTTGCAGGTGAATTAATTTATGAACTTCTTGTTCATATTATTTTGTATTTCTCAACTTTTATTATCTCCCCCTGATACTGAGAATATTACGTCATCAAATTTTATGTTATTGTATTTCTCAATTTTTATTAGCTTCCTCTAATGCTGAGAATATTATTTCATCAAATGACAATTTGTAAATCAAATAGTAAATATATCACCATTAATGATTCAAAATATTTAATTATTGAGGGAGATTTATATCCGATTTATATTTCTAACCTCTTTTGAAAACTCATCTTAGTGCGTTGTGGTGAAATAATTAGGATATATACCGCACATTCAAAAAGTTTTAGATCAGAAATATCTAACTTTTGACCAAAAGCCAATTGATTGATTTGAACAATCTTATAGTTCTTCAATGGATTACCATGTGAATTTTCAATTTTTTTTTATTATTTTTAAACCAAGATGACCTAACTTGTCATGTCAAATAATAAAAATATTTGGATATGTAAACTGCTGGTTTACTATAAGATTTTTTTTCAATTCTACTAATTTTTGTATAATACAAATCAGAGAAAATAATAGAAAATTTTTTTACTATATTTTTCTACCCGAAAGAATACTTGTAATATGTAAATATTTTTTATTCATCTTATTTACTGTCTCAATATGATATCCATTACGGCGAATATCTTTAAAACTTAACACATTTATATGAGACTTTGGAGAAAATAATACATTATATATAATAAATATTGCTCCTCTTAGTAATAATATATTGGTTCTTTTGGAGTTTTCAATTATTTTTTGTTTTACTAGAAATAATTGTCTCACCCATTTTCAAATAAGAAAAATATTTGATATTTTTAAAATTATACGAGTTATCGCACTATTCATAATATACATAGAAATCAATTCTCATTTTTAATATTTTCAAAAGTATATTTATCACATCAATGTGAGCAATATATATATTATCATAATTAAGGTCATCATTATTAGAGATAAAATTTACCTTCATATTTTTTTCCTCTTTTAACGATATTCGATAAATATCAATAAGATATTTTGTCATATGACAAGTATGTGACCAATTTTTCTTCATACCATATCAATAATATTTACTTTAAAAATTTTATTCACCTTTTCTATTCTTATTTCTGTATAATTTTATCCCACTTCTGGTGGTGATAAATATTCTTATAATATTTCTTTATTCTTATGAAAATAATAATTACTATATATTTACTTTTAAATTTCATAATATTATTGTTATATATTACCACATTCACTTCAGAAAATGAGATAAAATTACCATAATATATTTCATAAATTTTTCAGTAACAACTTGTTATTTTATTTAGTTAAATATCACTACATTCACTTCAGGGAATGAGATTGAACCGTAATGCATGAAATTAATTTATAATATTTTTACAATCTTTTTATCGATATTATTACTGTAGGAGCATATTCGATATATGAAAAATATTAACATATCATTTTAAGTGCTTAGCATTTTATATATTATTTCACAATACCTATACTTCATGATTATTTTTAATAAATCATATGGATTTGATTAAAATATAGAAAAACCTTAATTCTAATAGCAAATATGAATATAAAACTAAATAATATAAACAAAAGTAAATCATATATAATTCATTAAGATGGTGACATAAATAAATAAGAGATGTTAAATTAAAATATTAAGAGTAGAAGAACTTACATGGAAGAGAATCGTGCTGATAACGTGTTATGAAAAATAAATAAAACAAAGATAAGAACAAGAATAAGAATGTAAAAGATGGAGTATTCTATTATTTTCTTGGTGTATATTACAAAGTAATATGAACTCTTATTTAAAGGGTTCATTTTCATCATATGTTACAATATATAAACCCACCATAAATTACAACATAAATTACAACATAAATGGTGCAATAAAATTAAAATTAAATATAAAAACTTATGAGTAGTGGGATAGATAAATGGACATCCACGTTTATCTATATATTTATAACACTTTATTATATAATTATTATGATAATAGTTTAATAACAAAATCTTTTAATAAAAAATTAGTTTATTACCAAGTAAACCATAGATAAAAAAAAGTTGATATACACACCTTTTTTTTTTTTTAAATTACTCACTTCTTTATACAATACTTTCGTGTGCTTATGAATAAAAATCATGATTAATTTTGAATTGGGCATATAGAACATGTCTTACAACCTCACTACATGTTTAGCAATACCATTCACAATTTTTTTATTGTCTTATTGGTTACATTTTTTTTAAACCTATAAATAATAAATAATTCATTAAATATAGAAATCATGGATAAAATAGAATATTTTTAAGTCAGCAGATATCCACCTAGGGATAGCATGAACTTTCTTTTATAAAAAGGAATTCTGAAACCATTTCATATAAGCCAACAAATTTTTACAACTGATATTCAACTAACTAACTAACTATATATATATATACATATATTTTCTTAAAAAAAAGGTGTAGCCTCGCCCCTGGTTTTACGGTTGGCATATCGATCATTTCTATCAATACCGTCAAATCTCTGGGGAAACTGAACATAACAAATTGATCTTTCCAGATTAGGATCCATTAGAAAACACATAGCTTCTCTCAATGCCCTGCTGTTGTTTATGTAATGGTCACAATCAAGATTTAACAAGAAGGGCCCATTGGTGCTGAAACATGCATCTGCATGAGAAACTGTTAGGCATTAAAATTGAGTATTTTTATTAGTATTTTAGGTGTTATTTTATAGTTAATTAATTGAGTTTTTGTATAAATTAGATTAATTTTAATATAGTTTTGAATTTCCATTTAAAAATAAAGATTTAGCAATATTTTGGTAAATTTGATAGGATTTAGATTTGATTTTGAATAATATTTTTAATTTAATTTGATTTTGATTAGATTTATGATTTTGATTATGATTTTATTTTTGAATAATGATTTTTATTTGATTTGATTTTGTTTTGAAGGTTTAAAAATTGAAATTTTGGATTTTCAGTTTAAAAAAATTCGTCAGGAGATGAAATACCGGATACTGGTATTTGGAGCCAAGACCTGGTATTTGGAGATGAGGAACCGGTATTTAGAGTAAGAATAGAACCCGAGAGACAGTAGCAAATACCGGGTACCGGTATTTCACCTTGTACAACCAATATTTCGCTGTATAATTGGTATTTCGCCAAATACATGAAATACGGGTACCCAGTACTTTGAGCTCTGTACCCGGTATTTCATGTTCCTACTCGGTATTTTCCTCTGCCCTCAGAAATGAAGTCTATAAAAAGGCAACCAAGGCTTGGGAAAAAGGGAGAGATCACTCTTGGGAGCTAAGGAGACTAGAGAAAAGGATTTTTGGAGTTTCAATACTTTCAATCAATCAAAGAGATTATCAAATAGAGTTTTTACTTTCTCTACTTGTTTATTTTTTTTGTTAATTTTATTATGAACATGTTTAATTTATTGATTAGTTTATCTTTTCTTTATTTTACCATGTTGAACTAAATCATTCTTCTAAGATTTAGATGAAGTTAATTGAATAATAAAGGTTGATCACAATGATTTATGATTTCAATTATTCTTAATACATAGTTTGATTTGTTAATTTTGATTTATAAGTATTTTATAATTGGCCACTATAATCACTATCTAAGGTAGCTATTTATAAGCGAGAGTTGCAATAGTGGCGATAGTTGCTAGTTCATGGAATTAATAAGCTAAGACATATATCACTAAGAGATTAGGTTACACTTTAGTGGATTTTATGAAATTGCTAAGGATCTTAATGAATTGACATTGATTTGGTGATCACGAGAGTAAACACTTGCATTAATGTTAATATTTGGATTTTTGCTCGAGAGAGATTAATTCATAATTTAAAGTAATCAATCTATCAAACGCTATAGTTTTGAAATCATTATTGAGTCAGATCAACCGTATAAATTCAATTAACGGAATCTAAATTTTAGATAATTTTCTTTGATATCTTTAAATTCTAAATTGAGTTTTCTTATTTATTTAATTTTGCTTTAAAAAATTCATCCAAACCAAATTAATTTCTTTCCAATTAATAAAGATAATATCAATTTTGGTAATTGACAACGCCTCTCTGTGGGACGATACTCTACTCACTCTATTACTTGCTAAATTGATTCGTGCACTTGCGAAAAGCCCAAACAAGTTTTTGGCGCCGTTGCTGGGGAAGCGCAACTATTTTGTTAATATCGATACTAATATTTATCTTCATTATTTTGATTTTATTTTCTGTTATTTTTAATTGTTTCTTTGTGTGATTCTAATTGCAGGTTTATGCGAAAATCGGGATTAATAGACTTAGAGCCATTTAATCCTGAGATCGAAAGACAGTGCAGAAGAAATCTCAAAGAAACAAGGTTACGTAAGCAACAACAACTCCGGCAATCATAAGATCAAACTGAAATGGCTACTGTTGGAGGAAATGAGGCTGATGTGGCAGCTAACCTAAATCTAAATGATATTCCGCAAGGATATCAAGAGCTGGAGGTTCACCATCAGCCACAACTGAGGACCTTAAGAGATTATGTGCTTCCGAATTTGCATAGGGCACAATCAAGCATAGCTCGACCAGCTATCAATAACAACAACTTTAAGTTGGATCCGGTTTTGATCAATATGGTCTCCAATAAGCAATTTAGTGGAGGACCTTTGGAGGACCCTAATGCCCACATCTCAAACTTCATGGAACTATGCAACACCGTAAAAATTAATGGAGTTCCAGATGAGGCAATTAGGTTGATGTTATTTTCATTCTCATTGAGAGACCTAGCCAAGGAGTGGCTAAACAAGCATCCTGAAAATTTCTTCACAAGCTGGAGGCAGTTGATTCAAGCCTTCCTTACAAAATATTTTCCACCTGGAAAGATATTGAGGTTTAAGAATGAAATCTTAAATTTCAGTCAACAGGATGGAGAATCATTGTATGATGCTTGGGAGAGGTTCAAAGGACTGTAAAGGAGATGTCCAAATCACCGGATAGACTGTTACACTTTGTTACAGACATTTTATGGTGGACTATCTCCGACCATTCAAATTACTCTCGATGCAGCTGCTGGAGGAGTATTAATTAATAAATTAGCAGATGAGGCATACCAGCTTATCGAGGAGATTGCTTCAAATAATCACCAGTGGGCCAATGAAAGAAACCATCCAAAAAGGGCAGCTGGTGTGTATGAGATAGATCAAATGGCAATGGTAAATGCCAAATTTGATGCAATTTTAAAATTGTTAGGACCTCATAGCAACATTAATACTGCCAATCATTGTAATGCTATATCTAACAATTTTGTGAGCTGTGATGTTTGTGGAGATAACCATGCTTCTGCAGAATGTACAAATGTTGAGCAGATGCAATATGTGGCTAACTTCAATAGACAAGGGGTGCAACAGAACAATCCTTACCTAAATACATACAATCCTGGATGGCGAAATCACTCAAATTTCTCTTGGAGCAATCAAAATAACCAGTTGAACCCGCCAATGCAAGGCAACCAAACTGGGCCATCCAAACTATTTGCACCACCTAGATTTCAATGGAATCAATTCCAACCTCAAGAGAAGAAATCCAACTTGGAGGACATTGTTGCAAGCTTAGCTAAATCCATATCAGATTTCATGCATAAAACATATTCAACTTTGCAAAGCCAATCTGCAGCAATAAAGAATTTGGAAGTTCAAATGGGACAAATGGCTAATGCAATGGCAAGTAGGAACCAAGGAGCCTTGCTAAGCAACACTGAAGTAAACCATAAGGAACATTGCAAGGCAGTCATATTAAGAAGCGGGAAGCAACTAGAAGAAGTTGTCCCAAAGAAGAAGGAAGAGAAGGAGACCCCGAAAGAGGCTGAGAAAGTTGAGGAACCAAAAGAAGAGGAAGTAAAGCCCTACGTCCCTCCTATTCCATTCCCACAGAGATTGAGGCAGCATAAGTTGGAGAAGCAATATGAAAAGTTTTTGGAAGTGTTTAAGCAGCTCCGTATAAACATTCCATTTGCAGATGCTCTCGCTCAAATG